>JAWZYV010013508.1:0-245000 GCA_038373885.1 Cheiracanthium punctorium
TTTTTAAAATGTTTTAATGTAGTTGTAAAATAATCTAAACATCTAAAAAGGTGATATGTTTTACTAATGACATTGAAGGTTCATTTTCGAAATATGGCGCGATTTGGAAATTTGAGAAGCAAAAATACATTTAAAAAAATAAGTAGTTTTTTTTTTTCCATAATGTAAAACATACCTTGTTTCTGCACATTATTCGAGTGTTATTCATGCATTTTTCTTTTCTTTAATTAATTTTTTTTAGATATTTTAGTTATCAGACTTGATGAAAACTGTCATGTCTCTACCGGATATTTTCTTCGAAATTTTTAAACTTATGTTCAGCACAAAATATTGCAAAGTGATGTATTACATAAGTACAGAGTCCTTTTGTCCGTATAATACAGTTTTTTATAGAAAAATTTTAAATTTTTATTTTTGTAAATTTTTGTTTGTCATGTCTGTTACTTATTATAGTAACAGATATGACATTTCAAAGAACAAAAGTTCATGAGTCTAAGTAATTCCATAAGAACATGAAAAGACACACGAATTTAGACTAAAAAACTAATGATGTAAATTAATCATTTGAATTAAATAATAAATAAATGCTAGTAGACTGCCAGTGGTCGAAATTCGACCATAAAGTTTTTTTTTTTTTTTTTTTTTTTGAGCATGAATAAAGTTCTGTCAAAGAGTATGTCTCAAGATTCCCTATACAGTGGAACATACTAAAGACCACATTGGCTAAGAGACCACCTGTCTATAGGGACCACTTTTGTAGAATTTCACTTTACAAACACCCCACTTTCTGTGAAGTCGGTGTTTTTGTGAAGACTCTTATCATATTTTGCTAAATGCAAAGGCAGCTCCAACGAGTGGATCATAGGGGTCATCTCCCTCTACCGACCTTGGATTTCGCACGTTCCCGTACGACTTCACACACTCAGTTTGTGTTTTGAACAATTTAGGCTAATCTAAAAAGTCTAGTGGCCCACTCCGAAAATTCAGCCTGAAAATAATACATAACCGAACATAATGGCTAAAGGCCCATTACGTTCGGAGTTATAAAATCTTAAACCAGCGAATGATTGAACTGTACTAGCTGAGGCGTACCACTTACCATGTATAAAAACTTGCTGACTCAATAAATTTGCACTTTTTTCAAATGATTGTCCTTGAGATTTCTTTACTTTCATCGCAAATGCAGGTATATTGGGAAATTCAGTTTTTTGAAAGGATATGGTAAAATAGTACCAGAATATTTTATAAACGGAATTAAAATTATTTTATTACCTGCTGTTCCAGTTCAAACTTCGCAAACAATAGCATTACGATAAATAAGGTTGATGTGCATTCTTGTTCCATTGAGTAATGCTTTCTTTGTATTTAAGTTTCTGATTAGTATGACGATGCAATTAACTTTCAATACTAACACTTATGTGGTGGCAAACTATGGTATTTTTCGGTTAGCCAGGAGGAAATCGCGCCAACTTTTTTTTGGGGGGGGAAACGTTTAAAGACTAGACTACTTCTGAAACACTGTCGTTCCCCAAAACAAAGCCGGAAATTTTAATCCGTATACAAATATTATTTTTGTACAGAATTCAATATATACAAAAATATCAATATACTATGAAGAAAAGTGTATGCTTATTGGCTACATAATGTGGGATTGGGGAAAACGTGTGGAATTAAATTACAATTCGAAATTAAATTAAACTTCCAAAATATGGAAAGATATAAACAATTATTTACTGGGAATCGCTTTAAGTTTGTAAGCATTTGGCGCAGATCATAATTATTTGGACATTTTTCACTTGCTCCCGGCTAACCGAAAAAAAGAAAAAAAACCAAACCACTAATAGTCAAAGAATTGAAAAACCCTCCTGGTTATTGATTTCATTGTCTTCATAGCAAATTATTTGGTCGTAGCTATGGTGCTATGTTCTCTATTCATCAGATATTCGATTAAGTCAGCATTAATGAAAGTTCAATCCTCATTTTTAAGTTCTATTGTAACTGACTTCAATATGTTATCTAAGAGTATGTTTTCGGAAATATTTCCATACACTTCATCAGTAATATTATTTTCATTCCCTATTAATTGCAGGGATATTAATTCAATAATATTTTCGGCGAAAATTTGCTTTAGCATACTGCGTGGCGGGAGATTTTGAAGAAATTTTCGAATTGGCGCATTTCTGTGTAGCGTCTCTTGCATTGCAACCTGCCCTTTTCGGTTCGTTTTTCCACAGCTTTAAAACATGTAATTTACAATACCTCGCGCACTTATCGACCTTCTAAAAGAAGTCTCCAATCACAGGGCTGAAGCACATTTAGTCATTGGTGTTTGACCAAACTGGCAAATAATTTCACTTTTTGCAAATTTTGTTGTAATACTATAGCCCTATAGTACTGCTGAAACTTTGTGTTGTTATTTCAAAACTGACACAACAATGGGATCATCGCCCGACTTGGCGCGAAACATTGCGTGCCAAATTACTTCTCTAATTTTTTACGGTGCAATAGCATATTGCATAAAAATTTTAACATTCGCACAACCACCTCCATACCAGTGGCGGATTATTGCAATTTTGTCGGGGGGGGGCGGTTAGTTTGTCGGGGGGGCTGTTAGTTAGAAGATTGATATGTACATCAATTTTATGGAAGTAAAATAGGATCTTTTACATTAATTTCTTTCTTTTCGGGGGGGCGGTCGCCCCCTCCGTCCCCCCTTTAATCCGCCCTTGCTCCATACGAACTTCAACTGGGACGAATTTCGCGCTCACCCGTTCGCGCAATCTGCTGCAAAAGGGACACAAAGGTTTTCCTTAGCGTATTTATATACAGGGTGAATCCAAACTCTTGGACAAAACTTTAAGAGGTGATAGGGCACATAATAAGGGATCAATAATCACATAGCAATGTGGGGTCGGCAACATCGTCTTCATGTAGCTGTTAATAATCACTTTGGAAAAAGTGCTGAAACAACAGAGCACTTTCCGACCATTGTTCGTCAGAAACTAATGTATTTTCCTCCGAAAACAGAAGACAAAAATTCATAGTTTAAAAATTCTATTTTATTTCACGGATGATCTATCAGAATCTCATCAGAACAGGATGAAAGTTATTTACATTATGTTCCCATGATGTCGTTCAGAACAGGCGCGTAGCCAGGAAAATTTTTCGGGGGGGGGGATATGCGTCTGGAAAATATTTCGGGGGGGGATATATCCCGATATCCCCCCCCGGCTACGCCCCTGGTTCAGAAAAATTTCACCTCCCAGTATCACCCATAAGTAATTTTTGAAATTTTAGGATGAAATTATTAGAGGTACTGTTATGAGCTCTAAAAAAATGCTGTAGAGGCTACAGACTCCTCAACCCCTATAGAGTCGGAGCTTATGTCTAGAGTAGTTGCTAAACATCCGATATCTCAGCCAGAAAAACGGGATATAGGTCACAAGGTTGTGCAATCTAGATGTTCTTTTATATATTCAAAAGAGTATTTTTCGTAAAACCTGCCACACTGCATTGCTGCAGTATCAAATTTGGAGTGCAATAAAATTCTAAGATGTCGACCGGATTTTATGGTAGGTAATGCACCGTAGTACGATTTCGGGTTCAACCCCCGGCGGTCGGGGTTCGATCCCCGACTGGGCGTGGGTGTCATTTGTCCGTTCGTTCATAGGGGGCGACGTTGGTCCACCTACTAGGTACCTCCATAATAAAGAGACCAACAATTCCGGCCTTAGTAGTGGGTATGGCAGAGGCCAACCATTAGGAAACAAAAAAAGATTTTAAGATATTTTCACAACCGATTTCAGGTATTTTAACCAGGTCTAATATAAATGATTTTTTTCTGTTAATTGTTTGAAAGATATTAATTAACACACCGAAAATTAAATATCAGGTTGTAACGAAAGTTTTCCGCCATATCTGCCTGAAAAACTAACTTCTAACTCCTTAGATAACTGTTTTCGAACTTTCGGTACCAAACCTGCACAGTGTCATATGATACAACAATAGTACTTAAAGCTGTACTCATAATTCGTTGATATTATGTAGCTGACTTTTTGCAACACAACTGAAAGTAAATGATGGTTCTAATCCTCTAGAGTGATAGTTCCATTTGAGACACCTTATACTTAATGATAACTATATTTTTTACAGATTTCACAACACAGTGTTATAAAGTAAATCTCTTTCTTTCAAATGCCAAAAATCGTTCGACAAAATATGGGCAAATACGCCAACCAGAACTGTGTGCTGACGATGTTTGCGGTGGCGGGAAACTTTCGTTACAACCTAATATTTACTGCTCGTAGACCGTAATACATTGAAATTCTTTTGTACCTTTTTGTAAAAGCTATAAATGCAACATATCCTACTTTCAATAGGGAATATGACAAGTGCATATTTAATTTCGATAAAAATTTCGTATAAACCTCTAACTGCATACTCATAGGAGTTAGGGCACAGACAGGCAAATAAACCCAAATCATACACAATTTAACGTCAACTTTGTAAGAAAAGGTTAAAAATGGATTAACAAAGCAATTTCATGTTTTAATACTTCAGTCTATGTCATTTTTGTAAAAATATTCGTATGCAATTTCTCAATAATATTTTCTGCCAGAGTTTGTCGCAACCTTTAGAACTTCGAAAAAGCGAAAAAAAAAAAAAAAATTAAAAAAAGTATTGCATTTTTCAAAAATTTGAATTTTTCTAAATCGTATGCTTAAAACCACATGAAAATATTCCTACGCGAGTAGTTGCAAAAAGAAATGTGGATGCAATGCAATATAAAAGAGGGATTTAAAACATTAAGCACCATTTTTCCTTAAAACTGCATTTTTGACACTTGCGCGTATGATTGCAGAAAAACCTATGCAGGTATTATCTTGAAACTTGCTGGGTAAGTACGTGGTATTAATGTTTATAACCTAAACCTGTTTTTGTACTTATTTATTATTTTGAAAAAACATTTTTATGTTATGAAAAGAAGAGATTTTTTATTTTCTTTTTTATTGAACCCTAAAAAAGAAAACAAAAAAATCTCTTCTTGTGAATTAAAATCTTGTAAATTAAAAAAAAATATTTAGGTATTGTGCTTATAAAAATGTAAATATTTTGACTGTACATTAATATTTCTTTCTGTAAGTTTGCGCGCAGTAGCTCAGTATCAAATTTTAAAATAGAAAAAAAAGCTATAAATATCTATGAAATAAATAAATTTCCCATTTTCTGATAAATATGGTAGTGCATATATCCAATTATGAACACTTAAAGAATCACGTATAACATTTTTAGACAGGTTGATCAATAAATAAAGATGTAGCAAAGCTATGAAAATAGGTCAAAATACAGCTCTTTTCAGTTACTCAAAGGTTGCAACAAACGTAAATGGAGCTGCTATAAAATTCTCTTTTTATGTCTTTTTCTTTAGTTAAATTATCACAATAAAATGAAAATTTTTAGTAGAAAAGTAATTCGTATCGTAAATTTATGCAAGACAAGAAATTCTCGTGAGAAATCTCGCTCAAGACAAGACTCTGTCTCATCTCGCGTCTCGTCTTGCAAAATATTTCCTTTCGCGTCTCGCGTCTCGTCTCGCAAAATAATTGCCTGTCTCGTGGGACGAGACGAAAACGCGAGACAATGCGAGATTTCTCGCGTCTCGCGTCAATCCCTATTCGAAAATTTAATCTAAAGTAAATGTTTATGCATGGGTGATTTGAGAGTGAGCAAATTGGTTTCAATATAAAGTATAATTTACAGTAAGTGTCTGTGTAGCCCCCCCTCCCCCTCGCAAGTACCTCTAGCCAAGTCCAGAACTACGCAAATCTGTCCCTGGAGTTGGCTCAGTGCTCAGAGTTGTACATACACGTTCGCTGTTTCCCAGAGGAGCATTCAAAGACATTTACTTGAAAGGAACTCAGATGACTTAAAGGGGTCTTCTCCGCAGGGCCGATCTTAGCGTGAGCATGATGGTGCACAGCACGGGGGCGGTCAAGTTTTAGGGCGGCGGGGAAAAAGTTAAATCATACTGTTTGTAAAAAGAGGCAGCCAATTTTTAATTTGCACGTGGACGGCCGACGATCTAGAATAGGTTCTGCTTCCCCGAACAGATTAAACCTAGGTTCAATGGTAGATTAAACTCCTTTACAACTCAGCAGATTTGGGTTCAAGAGGGAAACGACCCTTAGATTCGCCACTGCGTATTAATGGAAGAAAAAAATGAATCGCTGAACTACTTGTAAAAGTAAAATACACATGAAAATAAAATAGAGAAAGTATCCCATGTTTGTCCCCCCCCCCTCTGCAGTCGTATTAAAAAAGTAATCTAGAATAAATAAAGTATTGGTTTAAACGTATTTTAATCGATACTATAATTTATTCAATCCTATTTCAAGGATTAGATTGTACTGTGTGGTAATAACTTTATTTTTTATATTTTCATTTATGTATGTAAGAAAGCGAGTGTTTTCTGTATACCCCCCGCCCCCCAAAACTATAAAATTCAGGTTTAAAATATATATTTTCGCGATTTATTTTGAAGAATAAGTTAAGATAAATATTGTGAACATTTTGCTATTCAGTAACATTTTTTTTTTTTTTTTTTTTTTTTTTTTTTTTGACTGACAAAACTCAAACAGTTAGCAAACAGTTAGCATCTACCTGAAAATAATATTCATAATTACATATATATTTCAGTGTTTGCAGTTTTTAATTTGAATGCAAAAATAAAAGAAAGAACGGGGGCTGTTCTCGTGATATTTCCCCCCAGTATAGATGGTCTAGCTCTATCCTGGTCACGCGGGAATCCTTCTTGAAAAGGGGGGGGAAACATTGTTGGCCATGGATAATTATTCTATGATAATTATTCATAGATTATAATTCCATTGTTCCATGGATAATTAGAATTTTGTATCTGCTGAGTGGATGCTACATTGATTCGTAAGTTAAGCCTTTTTATTATATATATATATACAGAGTCAAGGCTTTAGCCAGGGGGGGCGGGGCAGGGGGTCCGGTCCTCCCCCCCCTTCCCCGAAATTTTTTTCTCGGTACGGCCCTGAACAGGGTGTGCAGTGCGGTGCTCAATGGCTATTTCCTAAAGTCTTAGTCAGAGACACATAGTTCCAGTTGCAAAAATGCTTTCAAGTATATTAGGGATCGACCAATAGTTTCGGCGACGATACCTCCTATTTTTTTAGGTATCGGTATCGGTTCTTTTATATTTCTAAAATATCGGAAAGTATCGGTTCCCGATACATTCATTCATTTTTACCGATACTTAGCTTTTCAGAAGAAAAACCACGCATGCGCAATACCACTCAAGTATCTATTACGGTGATGAGATTAGAGGCGTCGTTTCATTGGCATATTTGTTACCGCGACTGCTTTCGAACCGTGTTTTGTGTTTCTTTTGTCTTTTTTTGATTTTTTTTTTTTTTCGTACCATCACTAAATATGGATGTACCATCATCAAGTGTGGAAGTATGGATGAAGAAACGTTAGATGACAGTGAAGCAGGGCAGTCGTCTATTCTGTTAAAATATTTCAATTTGGAGCCTAACAGTAAATTTGCGATCTGTAGTAATGTCCAAAATGTCGTCGTAGTACCTGATGTTGAAAGGTGGGCTATAATTTTACTTCAGCTTTATAAAAGCTTATTTTCTCTCTGTATAGATTTAAAAAAAGGATATATATATATATATCTGTATACATGGTATTCCTGAATTCATAGGCCAAACTTTAAGAATAAAATGAATGTAAAGAAGCATTTTTTGTATAGCAGATTAGCCGTGCGGGGTTAGAAATAAAAAGTGTAGATGGAAATATAGCAAGTGCAAAATAAATGAAAAAGCTCTCCAGTAAATGCTCAAATGTCCTGGCAGCCTCTAGCATGTAATTGGCGTACCCTTTCGAAGATGTCAGGTGTTCCACGAGAGGTTGCAGTGGTTATTAAAGTTTTGAAATGAGGCCCTCATCTGTGTCAATTGGAGTCTCGTAAACGAGTGCCTTGAGGTGTCCCAAAAAGCAAAATTCGATACTTGATTAATCTAATGAACGTGCTGGCCAAGCGACTAGTTCAACTTGTCCAATCGATCGGCGGTCAAAGATGACAATGGGGTAATTACGCACGTTATTTGCAAAATAGACTGGAGCCCTATCGAGCTGAAACTATCTACATTTTTCATTGCCAATCAAACGTTGCAATGCAGAAAAATGCCTCTTTGTATGTATTTTAACTACCTTCAGGTACACCCTGTATACATACATATAAAAAAATAGACTATTTCGCGTTTGAAGGAAGAAGAAACATGACTGGAAAATGTAGCATCAGTATGTAAAATAAACATCGTGATAGTTATTTTGTCGCAGCTAAAAAGTACAAAATCTTAAACTATTAATTTGGCCTAATTAATAATACCTCAATTTAAGTATACTAATAATTAATTATTTAAATTATTTGCAATTTTGATAACATTGTTTGATATTTCAACAAACGAATTTCTCAGAAAAACTGAAACGAAATGTATTTTCTCTAGCATTGATGCATATAGCAATTTTTGCCTTAGGTGTCCCCGCCATGTCCAGTACTGAAAATGGTAGACGGCTGAAATGTGAAGGTCAATAGTTCTGGCCGCGCGGCTGTCAATCTAACGGTTTTGAGTTTTCGCCGGTTTTCTCAACATGTTACGTGAATACGCGATAGAACCCCTTAAAAAGTCCTCTGCCCAAGGCAACCCCCTCCTTCCATAACAGATACTCCATGTGCAGGTTTACCTTAAGTTCACTTGACAAGGACATCCACATATTAAAACAGAATCCAAGTATCGAAAGTGACGCAGTGATGCCTTCACTTAATATATGAAAAATCACCATGTCAAAACACTCAAAATACAAATTTTCGTCTAATAGTTTTTAAATCTCTGAAAAATTAACTCTATAATGTTAAAAGGGATGTTAAATTTTAAGCGTTAAGTCCTAAAATAATTGCATTTAATCATATTCACAGTAGAGTCTCGCAGTGGCGGCTCGTGATCAAAAAAATAGGTGAAGAGCTTATACTAAAACAGTATGAAAAACACCTGATGCAGACATTAACATGGGCGCCGGCAGAATATTTCCCAGGGGGGGCAAAGACTACTCAAGGGGGGCAAAGACTACTTTAACGTATAGTTACCATGTTGAAAAGAGCAAAAAAGCAAGGCAAAACACTGCATACAAAAATCCAGGGGGGCATCGCCCCCTTGCCCTATGCTGCCGCCGCCCATGGCCATTAAGCATGGTAATTAGGCGGTGGCATAGGCCTTTCTGCGGAAAGAAATTTTTAATCTTTCAGCGATGCATTAATTCCTAATGCCTCCATTGGTCGACCCAGGGCCCGATTAACCTTTGAAGTGAGAGCTCAGTCTCATTTCGGGCCCCCCTTCCCCTTTTTGTTTGGATTAAGTAAAGTTTTTAATGATTTTCTTTGTTAAAAGGATATTTAATTGATTTAATTAGTTCTAATGATTTTATTTGAAAAAAATATTTTTTTCATTAATTTGAAATTTACCTTAGATAAAAATATGTTATTCATTATCTTCGCAATAGTTTACTTAATTGTAATGAGATTTTATAGTATTTTTAAAATTACTGTAAAAAGTAAAATAAAAACATTTCCTTACTACTGAAACATTAAACTTTATTTATTTAGTCATATATTTTTCATGAGACATGGGGCTTTTTTCGGGAATTCTTTGTTCGTTTTGATGACATCATAAAAATCACAACATGGAAGTTCAGAATTAATTTTGACCTTTAGACGATTTTTAGCATTACATATTGAAAGTTTACCCCTTTCTACCGAACAAATGTTCCTGATAATAGAAAATTTTGTCTCAACTGGAACAAATGTCCCAAGTATAGACATCGCAAACTGAACTAATTTAGAAATGTTGCTACATGGAGTATCAAGACTTCTAAAATACCTTAAAAATAGCTTTCCACTTCTCTTCATTAAAAATCTTTACAATAACTTAGAAGATAATTTAAAAACAAAATTTTGAATTTTTATCCATTTTACAGTCATTTTTGGGCCCCCTTCAAATTATGACAAGAAGCTTCTCGAGCCTTTTCGCTAATCAGGCTCTGGGTCGACCACGAGAAAGAACATCTCTTTTATCGTCATCATTCCACCGATTAAACGGTGTTTGTAATACATTACAGACTATATCATTTACAGGAAACATAAGGAAGGTGAATAAACAGAAAAGAAACTAACTATTATTATCATTAAAATTAACACAAGAAGAAACTCTAAAATTTTCAAAAGACAGCAGTAAAAATCTCATGTGTCAAAATCTCAAACAAATCACGTGGTTTCATTTTCCTACAGCAATTTGTTCTTGGAGACGCATTACGCTGGGTTTTCTCTCACTTGAAGAGACAGACCGTTTTCTGAGGGATCTCTTCACCTGATAGAAAGTAAAGCTGTAAAACTGAATGGAGCGTCTGAGGTTACCATGGCAACCCCATAAATAAGTGCAGTAGAAGAGATAATTTTTCATTAGCACTTCACAACTCACCCCGTCAGAACCCGCGTACCACGTGACTCTAACAATGGACCAATCGTGACACAAGTCTTTGAAACTTTCTTTGGCCGCGCGGCAAGGGGAGGGGAGGGTAGGGAAGAGAGTTTGGCCTCACTGATAGTAAGAGCATGATTTAGCACAGTGTATTCTTACAGACAAAATTTGAAAAAGGATTATGGCTTGCTTACGTTACACAATTTTTTGTTACTTACAATACTTGGTGAAGAGGCACTTCACCTACTTCACCTGAAAAGCCGCCACTGGAGTCTCGATAGTTGTAGTTTTCCATACATCTCAGTTAGTGGAAAAATCACTTTAGCTCCCAAATAATGACCAACACATATAAAACAGGCATTTTTTTTAAAGGACAAAAATTCAAATACTCAGTGCATCGGAAGCCCTATCAGAAATTCCTCTCCCAAAGAAAGTGGGTGTATTTTTTCTGTAGATAGATGTCCCAATAAACATTTCTGTGCAGCGTTGACATGCTGCTTTGGCAATGGTGCGATACTGCTGTACGGAAACGAGTCAATGTGTCAATTCAAAACAATTGACTGTTATTTCCCGATATTATTAACCTGCTATAATCAATATATGTAACTGCATTTTTCATTTAAATATGCACTCAAATCACAAAAATTGCTTTATTTCCATTTATCTATTTATTAATTTCGATAGTTCGAGACACGACCGGTCCCGTCTACTTCGAATATTATCGAGATTATTTCAAAATATTTTTTTCTTGATTGCGGGCACATGCCGTGAGGCATTAAACAGCACTACGACCGTAAGCGTTGGTCAATACATTATGAGGGCTATGTGCGTGAGCTAACATTATCCCAAAATAAAAATGTGGATGACTTCTCAAAAGTTTAAAATTTATATACAATGGTAGAAAATATTAAGCCATGAACACAGGTCTAAACAGCTAATTTAATGCGACAGTTACAGGTAGAATTTAAAATATCACACATACATTCAGGCTCTTTTTTTTTACTGTCCTAAGGATAAAACAAATTACTTATATTTCAGGTTGATTGTACTTTTTTCAAACTCCAGGAGGGTGCACAAGTGCACCCCCTTGCATTCCTCTCCCGACACCCATGAGCATAACAGTGGGATGGCAGGACGGGCAAGACATCACAGGCTCCCGGCTGGAGACCACCCCCCCCCCAACACGAGACTGTTGCAAGCTCATTACATATATATATTAAAAATTTTAATTGTATTCCATTAATTTAAGTTACCGACTAAAGTACATAAATTAAACAACATACAAAAAATATGTTTCAAATTTAAAGGTATCAATGAGAATAAGTAATAATTCTGTTTTGTAACTTAGTAATAAAGGAGGCCCCAAGCAATGAATTCGCAACTGGCCACAACCATGTAGTTACACCACTGTTTACGGATATGCTTTTTTCATGAAGATTTTGAGGCTGGCAATCGCAAACGGATTAACTAAGTCTTATATTTTTAGCTTTTCAATATTTTCTTTTCATTTAGTGTTCTTATTTCCAGTGGCGTGCCAAGGGCTTTTGGCACCCGGGGCGGACATTCATTTTGTCACCCGTCCCCTCCCATGAGCAGTTAAAATACTTGTTTTTCCCTTCTAAAATTAAATTACTATAATAAGTACAGAAACCTCCCGAATTGGACACCCCCATCATTTGGACACTTTTCAGGAGAACGGAACGTGTCCATAATATTTACATTGCGAACGTGCCCATAATATTAATATGGAGGTGTCCAACCTCCATATTTTGGAACCTCCTTGTCTCGGATGTTGGGCACCCAAAAGCCGACTTAAGTTGAAAATCTAGCAAAATGCAACAAATTTTACAAAGAAAACTGACAACCTTTCCCAGTTACTCAGAAAGCAAAAGCCGGCTTACTATAGGTACAATGTCAACTGTACTCTCGACATTGTTTTTTCTTTTAACGATGAAATAATTTTCTCAACCTCCCAATGTCATAGAGTTTAAAGCCATAACTTCAAAAATCATAGGAAAAGGAACCGTAACTTGAGCTCAGTTTGGTATCATGGCTCGGTATGGAAGATGCATAAAATTAAACTTGAAGAAAATTAAATAAATTTTAAAAATCTCCTCGTGCAAATAAATGGCACTTCGCTTGTTTACTATAAAGTAAAATGATCATATTTTCTCGTTGCTCCAAATATTTTTTTATTCCGAATGATTTTCAAACAACCTAACTTCGATTCAAAATGGAAGTAATGCGTTTTAATTACACTAGTTTCTAAATATTAAGGGAAAATCACAAAAATAGCGATAACTCGCTCAAAAATAAGCCAATCTGTATGAAATAGGAATAAGTTGTCAAGTTGCTGCTGAAAAAGAGTATGGCTGCAATATGCAAATTAGGGAAGAAATGATTTACTAGGAACAAAACACTTCGTGTTTGAGATCAAGCCTGCAATTTTTGCTGTAAGGCAAGAAATCGGAGGTGGGCGAATTCGTAGCAATGCCTTCCTGACATCATTTGCCCGAAGAACAGCTACGAAGAGCTTTTGGGAGACTAGAACTGGAAGCAAGACAAAATAGGACGGAAGCAGCTAGAAGGCTAAATGTCAGTTATTCAATGGTTTATTGATTAGGCAACAATTTCTAACCACACCTCAGGCATCCAGAAAGTTCAGTCAAGGGCGGCCAACTGTTACGATCAGCGCCGGGATCGATATTTGTCATTATGCACACGAAGGAATCGAACGCAACTCCCATTCAACTCAGATCCTCCTTTGCAGCAGCCGTCATAAGGTTACTGTCAACGTCAACCGTGCGTAGAAGGCTTCACGAAGGTAGTCTGTACCCGAGTTGACCAGACACATTCGCGTGCCACTCACATCACGCCACAGAAGGGATCATTTGAAGTGGGCGCACAACATGTCCATTGGATGGCTAATCAATGGCGGGCTGTTCTCTTTACGGATGATTCCAAATTCAGTCTACAAAGCGATAGTTTGTTTGTTACACACAGCGGGGAGCCGATCCATCGGGTTTACGGCTATGCACCCTACCCGAGGAGACACCTCCCTGATTTTTAACCAAATTCCGGATGAGGGGCGTACAACCGGATTGACACCCCGAGAGGTATAATTGAGAACATAGGAGACTTTGGAGCCACGAACGGATTTTACGTGCACCAGCTCCCATTAGTGTACACGGTCCTAACAGCAGTTCAAGCGAGAGAGGTCATCACCCTCCCAAGAACCGGAGTGGGTGCTAGTTCACTTTCGGTGTACTGATGGGTACCGAGCTTAAACCGACGGGGCCACTGTGGGAGACCCAAAGCTATAGTATGCGTTGTTTGATTTAGAGAGAACCTGGTACCTGTTATCATCCATCAGTCATCTGTGAAAGAGATGCATATGCAGAAGGCAGTGTCTGTGTTTGGAATGGGATCTCTTTGGGTGGACACACAGACCTCCATCTTTTTCCAGGTGTAACCTTAAATTCTCAGACGAATAAAGTTGGCATCCTTAATGTTTATGTGTGTCCTTCTGCCGGATGATTTTCTGCTTCAGGATGACAATGCTAAAAAGCGCATGACTCGCACCGTAGATGATTATCTTCAGTAGCAAACAATTCAGCACATGGAGTGGCCAACTCGATCACCTGATCTAAATCCTATTGAGCATGTATGGGATGTTTCAGGAAGACGTATAACCGCTTTCAATCCTCCTCTGTAGTCCCTTGCCACGCTTGCAACTGCTTTGCAAGAGCAAATGGCTCTCCCTTCCAACGATACTGATAGATCGCATAATTGGCAGCATCACGCATCGCTGTAAGTGCTGTATTGCTTCTAGAGGGGATCATATTCTATAATGAAGTTACTTTTCCTAAACCAAACTGACATGTCCAATTTGTTGATTTTATTCATGTGCTAAAATTTATAACACCATAAGTGCGTGGCAATTTCTTTTCGTGTTATTTTAATGCCTACTGTCTGTTGTACACTCTGGGCCAGTTTCATTAAATTCTACATTAACTTTTTGAGTAATCGTCGTTTTTGTGATTTTTCCTATTATGACAACTAGTGTATACTAACGTAAATAGTTTAAAAAATGACATGTATTATTTTACTGCTCTCAATTTTGGCCACGCACCCCTTTTTGCTCCCTTGCCTAAGATTTTGGCGACGCCGTTGGCACTTACACACAAAAGCATACCTTAAAAAGCTCTTTAACGTCTGAAGTAAAACATTCTGATGCCAAATTAAACTGGTAGAGGTCATCTGACCTCTTGATCAGTACCTTAGCCCGGGAGTATATATGAGATATTTCTTCCACTTTGACACCCCTTCACAGATATACTATAACACTACCACACTAACTATAATAGAGAAATCACAAGAGTATACAAAATGTACAGTTTGTGTAATTTTTATTGCACCCGAAGTTATTTCTTTGCGCAGTCTTTCAGCACCCTCTTCTTAGAGTTAATGACAATAGACTGCCGATTTACCTCGGTTTAAATTATTTATTGCATAATTCGTAGAAACGCCTTTTTTCTTTGAGTGAAGGGTGCGAAGCGGAAGTACGATGTGTTTACAGGTATGATGTGATAGCACCATATCTCCCTCCTTTCTCCTCCCCCCCCCCCCGCTTTCATTGGGACGCCAGTGTATCCATTATCCATGTCTAAGGCGCCGGCAGGATTTCATTCGGAGGGGGGAGGTAGGGGGTATAAAAAGGAACTTAAATTCAAATAAAGACATTTTAAAAATGAATTTACTTCTATTTCCACTTTCATTATCTGTTTTTCAAAACCGTGGGAGGGGGGGGTGTAAGTGCACGCACTTGCAGCACCCTTGTCCAGGTCACGTGAAGAGAAAAATAATTGGTAAATCAAAATACTTTTTCTATTTCTACAAATGTACGAAAATGACACCCCCTTTGCTCTGGCACCCGGGGCGGACCGCCCCCCCCTTGGCACGCCACTGCTTATTTCTACTAAGATCACTGCCTACCTTTAAAACATGATTTACGTTCAAAAACAAGATTTTTCTTTTCTTTTTTTTATACAGGAACATGCTTAGAAAACAGGAGCATGGATGTTTTTTTTTTTTTTTTTTTTTTTTTTTTTTTTTTTTTTTTTTTACAGTAGCTCTATACAGGCGCGTAGCCAGGAAAATTTTTCGGGGGGGGGGGAGGATATGCGCCTGGAAAATTTTCCGGGGGGGGGATATGAACTTATACGTGTATAAATAGACGGAATTTCATCACTAATCCAAAAATATCGGGGAGGGGGATATATCCCGATATCCCCCCCCCTCATGACTCTACGCACCTGGTTTGATATATTCTTGCTAAACTCGTTACTATTATCTATTGCCTCGTTTTGTTTTATATTTCCCAAGATTTTTCATAGATATTAAAAAATTCATAATTGCAATCTTTAAGGACAGTGTGTGTGGATTTAGGAATTTGTATTTAGTTATAATCAATATGCGGCTAGGAAAAGTTAGTTTATACTTTTTTGTGTGTTTTAAAAATTTGCTATATTAAGAAATATTGAAACGATTGTTTTCTAGGTTTTAGATATTTGTGTGTAAAGTAGAAATTTGAATTCTTGAATTTTTTACAGAGAAATTCTCGGTGCGAGTTATTTATGGCAGACCTTTGCACATAAAAACCTCTCTTTTATTTATTTATTCACTTATTTTTAAGGGGGGGGGAGTTATTTTTTCCGAAACTAATTAAGATTTATCGAAGATTTGAAATTTTTAGAAAATTTGATCTCAAACACATAAATCTTACGATATAATTTAATAAAATGAGTTATTTTAATGTCTTTAAATTTCTCTTAGATCTGTCCCGACTTAGAAAATTCCCGACAATAAGTCTTACAAAAAGTAATTTATTTGAGACTTTTTTTTTTTTTTTGTAATCGTTTCATTTCTTGGACTAGGATTAATTTTACAACTTGTATAATATTATTAAATATACGATAGTGCAATCAGCATTCAATTTGTGTACTTCATGATTTTTGCATGAAAAAAAAAAAATAAATAAATAAAAACTTCTTTTACGATAGCGATCTTTGACGCCGAATTCGCTCTGATTCATCACAATATGCGTGCTGTCAATCGTATTCATGAAAAAATTCGGAGTTTTAGCTTACAAATTTTGTGCGTAATGAAGCTTTTTTTAATTTTGTTTTGTTTGATGTTAAAAAAAAATTTTACTTATTAAAAAAGTCTTGTGCTAAGTGTAAAATTTATAATTTAACTATGCCCGGCAAATTCAAAAACATGGCGTAGTGCAGGTTCTAAAGAGAGTCTGACAACCTAGACAAGGTAAGTTCTCTAAAAACACTGGCAGGAGAACTTTTTGAAGGGTTCTAACGCATATTCAAAATACCTCTGGAGAAAACCACCCAAAACTCTAGACTATTAGATCAATAGCCTCGGGAGGCAAAAGAATCCCGAACCTGCACACTTCAGACAATTCCCAATGTTCAGCGTTTTAGAAATTCGGCCATTGGTCGGCATGCTTTGATAGAAAAGTAGGACTGTAAATACTCTACACTCACTTCAATGTATTCACTGATTTTTCTTTTTAATGCTTTTTACTGGATTCAAATTTTTATTTATTGGGCTCATCATGGTGTTATTCATTATAACGAGAACCAGGGGCGTAGCCAGGGGGGGGGATATCGGGATATATCCCCCCCAAAATTTTTGGATTAGTGATGAAATCCCGTCTATTTATACATCCGTCTATTTATCCCGTCTATTTATCCCGGGGGGGGGATATGAACTTAACACATATAAGTTCATATCCCCCCCCCGAAATTTTTTCCAGGCGCATATCCCCCCCGAAAAATTTTCCTGGCTACGCGCCTGACGAGAACTGCACTCTCCTTGCAAAAGCTGCCCACAGATGTAGATTTAAATGTCATTAAATCATATAAAGTATCGGTATCAGTTAAGTATCAGTACCGGCCGATGCAATAACTGTAAAGTATCGGTATCGGCAGTTTCTAAGAATAAATTTATAGGTAAAGTATCGGTATCGGTTATCGGTGAAAATATGGTATCGGTCGATCCCTAAAGTATATAATCTATCATACCAGAAACAATCAATCAATTCCTATAGCAATTACGAAATTTAAATTTTTAAAGGTCCACCGGTCCTATCAGTTATATTTAGAAAAATTTTCTTTAGACAATTTCATGAAAAAAAAAAAAATCGTCCTTCTACGACCAAAATTCACCGAGTTACTATTTGCTTAAAGTTAGAGCACTTTTCGAGCAGCGAAATAGGGGTTGTATACAAAATGAATTTGAGAAAAATTAATCTACATGGTTTAGAGCCTTTTAATACACTGCTCAAAACAATTAAAGGATATTGCGGTTTTAGGTGGATCTTGTTGCTGGGAAACTCTTTAGCTGATTGATACATGGTCGACAGTCGTAGTAGGTTATATGAGAATAAATTACACATGTTTGGCAGAAAAAAATGCATTTTATTGAGCATTTGTGTAGAAAAGGAAAAAAACACAATTTGTGCATATGAGAAAAAAAGAATAAGAAAAGGTGTTTTCTTCAAAGGAAATCATTTTCAGTAGGGGGTATGGTTTCCACGGACGGCCAGCAACGTTGAAAACCTTCGAGGCATGGAGTCAATGAGGCTATTAATTACGAGTTGGGGTATTCTGTCCCACTCTTCCAGAAGAGCTCTTTCCAGTTCTTGGAGAGTTCGTGGGGGTGGTTGGCGGCCAGAAACTCGTCTTCCTAGAGTGTCCCAAACGTGCTCTATTGGATTCATGTCTGGAGAACACGCTGGCCATTCTATTCGTACGATTCCTTCCTCGAAAAGAAAATCCTCCACCAGGTTAGCACGATGTGGCCTGCAGTTATCGTCCATTAAAATGAAGTCATCTCCGATTGCTGCAGCGTAAGGGACTACAATAGGTCTGAGGATCTCATCCCTATATCGGCGACCAGTCAGAGGTCCATCTCGAATGATGTAGAAGTCTGTGCGCCCGTCAATGGAGATGCCACCATACACCAACACTCCCCCACCGCCGAAAATGACACTTTCGTGTGCGAACGCAGGATTATTCCTACTGCCACGGTCCCTCCAGATGAAAATACGCCGATTATCAGGATGAACTGAAAAACGGGACTCGTCAGAAAAAAGAACATTGCTCCATTCATTTCTCCTCCAGTTCACATGCTCTGTTGCCCACTCCCTGCGGTCGCGACGATGCCTTGATGTTAGTCTAAAGGCCCTTTCAAATATACAGAGACATGTCGCGGGACGCTAGCAGTAGGGTGCCAATAGCGGAACCAATTCTTCAATAGTGTAACCATTTCCTTTAAAAAGGTGGTGATACTCCGGTATTAACCAACAAAAGATAATTGGGGACCGTGAATAATATCGTGGTTTCGCACATCCCCCATCTATTGTTCGGTAGAGGACACCCCAAGTGTCGCAGCGTCCTAACCATGACGAATTTCCCCGTTCAAATACATTGTAACCGCGACATGTCTCTGTATATTTGAAAGGGCCTTAACACACACCATCGGTCGGCGAGCATACAGACCTACACCATGGAGCCGGTTTCCGACAGTCTGAGTTGAAACCGTGGTGCCAGTAGCCGAGCGAAGGTGTTGTTGGAGAAGAGTAGCGTTCATATTCCGGTGTCTCCGAGCCGTTAACACTAAATAACGATCTTCATTGGGCGTTGTTGCCCGTCTACGACCTTGCCCTAGTCTTCAGCCTGCACTTCCAGTCGCCAAAAACCGGTTCCAGATCCTGGAAATCACACTTTGTGACACTCCAATGGCTTGCGCTACTTCGGCTTGGGTTTGGCCCCCTTCTAACCTACCGACAACTTTCCAAGCTTCTGAATCGGTTAAATGACTTCGCTGAGACATCGTACTCATCGAAACAAAGCAGTCACTGAATGCCGATCATCCTTGTCTTCATTCTCTTTTATTCAGTTGAAAGTCCAATTTCATTCGCTGCCGCTGAAGCGACGTTTTTGACTTCGAACTCAAAATTAGCATACTCCACAGTTTGAAAATCAGGAAAAATTTGCATTTGTGATTCTCTTCTTCCATTTTCAGCAAAAAAAAATTTCGCTTATTTCTTTTTTATATAAAACTTACAATATCCTTTAATTGTTTTGAGCAGTGTATTTATTAGCAATTTCATTAACTATTTTACGAGTGTAGATTACGAATGTAGATTGCAAGAAGATTAACGTTTATCTATGTGTATACAACCAATTAACATAAAAATTAGCTTATAGTGAAAAGAGAATTTTTTAAAGGGGTTTTTAAATGAACCGGTGTTAAATAACTTAAAATAAAAAAAACAAGGAAATAAAGCACTTCATTTAGCATTAATTAGGAAGTGAAACATTTAAAAATACTAATATATGCATTTTAGAAACTTTAAATAATATTACAAATTCTGTTAGCGTAACATTTGCCCAAAAGTAGCTTCCTTCGGTTGCAATAGAAATATGCACCCGGTCAGAAAACTATTCCTGTATTTTGCGCAGCATACTCGGTGCTACACATATACGATTTAGTAAGTCTGGCCCCGGACAGATTTTTATAGAGGCCTGACTATAACCTTCTTCTTAAAGATTAGTATTCTAAAATTAGTTTTGTGCCTCTGTCAGTTCTATTCAGTTCTCCGTATTATGCCAGAAAATTAAATTAAAACTATAATTTAAAATTTCAATATTTATACGGTTCTTAACGGTTTACCGTAACGGGACATTTTTAAACGTGGAAAAGTAACTTAAGTCAATATATTTCCTGCTTTATAACTCGGTAAATTTTGGTCGAAGAAGGACGAATTTTTTTTATTGCGCATCAAATAGTATACAGAAATTTTTTCGAAATATAACTCATAGGACCGGGGGACCGTATAAATATTTAAACTCCGTAAATTTTTTAGGAATTGATTTATTGACTTCGATTGTTTCTGATATAATAGATTACACAATTAAAAGCTTTTTTGGAAATGGAATTACGTGTCTCTGACTCACGGTTTTGGAAAAAGCCATTGGTCACCATTAGCACTGGATATTCTTTTTAAGAAACGAATTTTGAGGCCCCTTAGATTTGTGAGACCCGAGGCACGCCTCATGCGCCTATTGGGAAATCCGACACTGGCTGTGTCTTTTAATAATATAGGGAGCGAATAGTTGAAACCCGGGTTTAACATTAAAAATGAAATGACACAAAAGACTGACCGACGTCTGATTTAGTTTTGAGTGAAATTAAAAAAAAGTCTATATAATGCTAATTTTTAACAGGCATAATAATTAAAACGTTTATTATTAAATTTTAATTAATATCTTAAAAAGTTACGTGCATCTTGTGTACAGTCTTGCATTGGCTGTTACCATTACACCCAATTTTTTTGCACAAGAAGCATTATTAAAATAAATGTGATGAAAATTTTCAATATTAAAAAAAATAAACAAAACATACATACATGTACAGCTGCGGGGGAAAAAATGCCTACTTGCTCTTTATTTGGCCGTCGTTCGTCGTACAGCAAAGTTATATATATCATTCGTTTGCAAATAATGTATACTTTAATTTACTATAAGATTAATTTGCATAAGGGGCCGTCTCCTTACTTAATTCTGCATCAACATCGTTTTTCTCAATGGCAAGACTTTAATTTGACTTATTAAACGAAACAAACGTTTAGAATTAAACGAAAGAAAACTTTCAAATCACCCTATATGTAAATTTTCCCCAATTCCCTACCATAATTTCTAGGGATGGACGCGAGACGAAAAATAAGCGTCTCGCGTCTCGCAAAATGGCCTAAAAGCTTTCGCTTTCGTCTCGCAAAAATCCCTATAGCGTAATGTTAAAAATGTGTGTCTCGTCTCGCAAAAAAGCTGTAAATCTCTGTCTCGTCTCGCAAAAAAGTCGTCTCGCGTCCATCCCTAATAATTTCAGGAGATATTGCGAATTCTTTTTTTGCGTGATTATAAGGGGCTTTCTGCGAATTGAAAAACGCTATTTGTAGGTTTCGAACTTTCCGCCTTTCATTAATTTCACTCGCGACAATTAAACGAAATAAATATTTTTTACAATACTGTTAATAGTCTTAATAGGGAAAATACTGTTTATAGTCTTAAAGTAATTTGTTACTGAGATTATCAGGGGTAGAAATTAGAAAATTTAGTCACTGCCAGTAGTTCAAATCAGACGCGTAGCCAGGAAAATATTTCGGGGGGGGGGGGGGGAATATGAACTTATATGTGTATAAATAGGCGTAATTTCATCACTAATCCAAAAATTTCGGGGGGGGATATATCCCGATATCCCCACCCCCTGGCTACGCCCCTGGTCCAAATGACCCGTGACTCCAAAACTTCCTTGGTCCGTACACATGATTTAAAGAAAAAATGCACAACGACTGCTTACGATTTTGAAAATCTTTCTAATTCTGAAACTGTTATTTAGTATCTGAAGGTTCTCTAAGACAGGTGAAATGCTTGCCAGGAGTGAGAATCTGTTCTCTGCTCTTCTGACTACAAGCATGAAAGCTACTCAGCTACGGTCGAACATGAAGAATAGTTTCATGATTAAAAATTTATTTTCTTGAATTTCATGTGAAAAACGCAACTACTTTTTTGCCGACCCAATATTTTTACTGTGTTTGTTATTTCAGTTTCTTCATTTAATATTATTGTCTGCAGTGTGCAATATTTTTATAAGACTTTTGGCGGCATTTTAATTTGTAGTCAGATGAAAATTTAGACAGAAAAATGTGATTTTGAAGGTTTGTTGAATGTTTGATAAAATAGGGGGAAGTCGAAAGTTCTGATGCTTCGGATATTAAAAAAGGTCAAGTTCATGCCTGCAGTGTTAAGGATGTTAGTTTTTCAGAAATAGGACGTTGTATTGGAAGACATACATCTACAGCATCTAATTCTATACATGGGGAAACATTTTATTTGGGGAGAAATAGTAGCGGACGCAACAATAGACACTTGATAGAATCACCATCAAACTGTACGAACGCCCAATTGATTTGCTTCAAAATTTGCTACTTTTTAATACCGCTAACTTATTCTAATTTTGTGTATATAAATCTAATTTAGGTTTGTTTTACTCAGTTTTCAAAAAAAAATTGTTACTCAATAAATTTATATATGGTCCACTCATGAAAATACAGCAAAACTTCGATTGTTCATGGACCCAATAAAATGATCGTTCTAGAGGGATGCATCGTTATATCGAGGGGAGATATATTGTATTGGAATTCCAAGGGACCGAAAAATTTTAACGTTATACAGGGATTATATCGTTGTATCGAATATCACTATATCGAGGTTTTACTGTTATTATTTAATATAAATTAAACTACTGAACGTAAAAATTTGAAATTTTGCACAGCCATGTAATGTTACTTTCTGCATCTATTTCCATCGAAATTTGGCTAGGTCGCTATTCATAATTTTTTAATATTAATTTAATATATAATTCATATTAATGTTTTATTAAAAATTATAATAATAGTAAATTATGTTTGGGTCGTTTAGTTCTAATAGTACGAATAAAAATCAGCTTCTTACTATCAATATTATACGAGATATGAATTGAAGTATGAAAGAGTATTTTAACATAGATGAAGGGACATTTCGGAAGCTGATAACTCACATTTTCAGTTCAAATTTATTGAAAATTTCTGTCTGTGGTTAAACTGAGCTAAATTTTTGAAATATGAAGGCAACTAGGGGTTGCTATTGGAAAAAAAAAAGTTGGTTTGAATTTTAATATGGAGATGACCCCTTATGCAATTTTTATGTATAGCAAATTAAAGTGTACGTCAGTCGCAAACGATAATATATGTAACTTTACTGTACTACGAACGAACGGCCGAATAAAGTACAAGTCGGCGTTTGTTTTTGTTTTTTTCCCCGGAACTGTACACCTTTTCAAAAAAGTATTTGAGTAAAAGTCAGGCTTTTTACATTGGTTTCTTAAATTAAAAAATATTTATCACAAAATATGAATTAGGATATGTATGTAAATTCATAATATTTCATATTTCTGTCGTGCAGTGCGTTAAATTAATAAATTGTCTTCTAAAATAGCAAATTTCGCTTTTACTCGAATACTTTTTGAGAGGGATGGCTTGTTATAAAATTTATGGCGTAAAAAAAGTAACTGCATTTTTTTTAGAAAACTTTTTTTTCTGATTGGAAGCGTACTGTTAAAGTTCGTCAGTAAAAAGTACCGCTTCATCAAATAACTTAAAACACCCGGTATTGTCCTAACCTTAATCTCATCCGCTACCATTTTAATAATAAAATAATTAAATAAGCAATAATCAATTTAACATGAAATGTTATTGGAAAATATAAATTTAGTAAAAGTTCACCACGCAGTAATATTCAAAATCTTTAAATATTCAGTTGAAATATATCAAATACAGCACAAATAAAGCATTATAAGTATCCTGTAGAAACACTTATTTTCGAGAACTTTATATCGATAGAACCGAAAGTTGAAAAATCCCGAAAGTGCCTAAATATAGAACTCCTGCTGCACACGGCATTTTAAGGAACTTCCTTTTGTCCGGAAAGTTCGTCCCCCTTCCCCCCCCCCCCCAATCTCCATTTTGAATGGCTTCAAAAAAGCTGTTATAATTATTGTAAATAAATCAGCTGCATTCTATTAGTTGTATTATTGTTTTATATTCAAGAAATAGTTGTATAGTATTCCAGAAATAGTTAGTTGTAAGAAAGTGTTTCGCGAGGATCTGACATTTTGTAAGCAGCTTCATTTTTGTAAGAAAGAAAATTGTCAAGAAAGAGTTTTAATGAATAAATCATGAAATTTTGGTAAGTGAAAAATTTTGATTATTATTTGAAGAGAAAAACTAAAGTTTTTTGCGATGGTCTGATTTTTAAGATTACGACGGCTCGCGAAAATTAAAGCCTTGTGAAAATAAGTGCTTTTACAGTATATATATATATATATAATAATAAATTTACAAAAGTGTTTTCTTTATTGTGTTTAAAAGAGCCATACTTTTAATATTCAGTCAGCATTATATAAGCTTTCACATATATTCTCTAACTTTTACTAATACAGGAATATTTTTTAATTAAATATAAATTTCTTTTTAGTATATATATTCCCCCATTTTGTCTAATAAAACCCGATTACTTTTTTAATTAAACCTCTTCACTTACATTCCTTAAATTAATTTAAACGCACTACTCACCAGCAATGGAGACCGTCAGAGAAGTCGAGGAAATCGATGAGAAGAGTGTCTTAACGTCTGAACAGTTCAAAATTTCTAGACACAATGCAGACAGTTTCTCCGCCGGGCGAAATAATTTCCCGACGTCTGCTCGGAAAAGCGAAAAAAATGGCGATTGCAGCGCCCACTAGCGTGTGTATCGGCTTCTGGAGAGGAATTTTCCCTAGCAAAGGATTATGTAACGGAGTGCTCGTCATTCCCGAGGCGTTAACTGCAGGGAAGTGATCTAATGCACCTTACGAAGCTCCACTTTCTCCGTGTGGAAACCCTAGGCCAAACTCAGGCTAGCCGTGTAAGGTGAGCTCTTGCTTGGCGATATTTACTGTCATTTACCAGGTGTGTTGAAATGGTAAACTTCGCTATAGGGATTGAAGATGAAACACGACTTTTTTCTTGATGATAATTATTTTTCTTGAAGATTTTTAACAGAAGTATCTCATGATTATTTTTTAGAGCAATAATTAAGAGTATTTATCATCAATGCAAAAAAATTACGTTAGAACAAAGTTTCAATTGTTTACCTTCCGTAATTTGTAAAGCTGTTCATAAGTAGAAAGGTTAGTGCAGGAAGGGGGAAAAAAAGGAGAAGAAGCCGAAAATTATTATTATTGTTATTATTATTATAACTATTAATTTTTTTTTACTTATTTAATTGAAAAGTTCTTAAATTCAACAGAATATACTTTAAGAGCATTCTATATTACTCCAGAAAATCTTTTAATTTCATAAGAGCAGAATGAAAAAATTCTAAAAAGTCCTGAACACAACATTCAAGAATAGTATTTGTCTTTAGGTTAGCTGCATCTAATAATTTATTTAATTTTAATTACTATGAACTTATTGCTGCGATTAATTGCGCTAGGTTTTCATAGTTAAAGTAATCATGGGAATTTTTGAAAATATCTATATATAGTAACACCTATATAAATAGAAGTTATATCTTATTTACTAAAATACTAATCTAAAATAAAAGAAAGAAATAGAAAAGAAAGAAAGAAACGTAATTAGAAACCAATTGTTATAAGCAATAAAAAATATTTGACATGATTTCGTTCTGTAAAATGTACACACAAAGTTGTACATATAGCTAAAGCAATGAAAGTTTTATATATATATATAAAAGACTGTTTATTTATTTTATATATCTCACGATATTTGAAAATTGAAAAAATTCCATTAACTTGATTATTATATTAATAAGTTTAAAATACAGACACAAATATTGATAATTGATTATAGGTTACATTGTAGGAACAACATGAAAGTTCAGCTTGAAAAAGTTCCTCTCTGCTGAAGGTTCCTCTTCTGTCTGGGAAACAACACCGATCACAGGCCAAAGCATTCAAAAACGTATGCTACGAATCAATACTCCTCACAGAAGAAACTTCACAGCTGAGTTGCTTCAACAATGAGAACAAACAAGTTAAACTTGGATTCAATATTAACAATGAATGGGGGGGGGGGAGATGACTCATCTTTGATATACTTCACCATCCTTATCTCCTCCAACCTTGAATTTTTTCTTGATCTGACCCTGTGTTCAACATGAAATATATTTAGATCAACGCAAACTAACAAAAGTAAATGAAGTAAATTTGGATGAGTGCGATTAATTAGTTTATTAGTTTCCTTTTTTATTGATCAGTTAAATATTTCAATCATTCCTAACCCTTCTTTAATAGTAATTATCAATTTAAATTTATTCATGTAGTAGTCATTTCATAACAAAAGTTTGTTTTTCTCATTGATTGTTTAGATAAATTTTTACTCATCGTTAAAGGCGATTTTAGCAAAATGATAACTAATAACTAGCATGAATTAACATGAAATATTTTGTCATAGATTTAGTATTTAAAAATATTATTTTAATCATCAGCGGCTGTGTCTATCTCTTAGAAAACAATTCATGGTTAAAAGAAACACACCCGCTAAAGAAAGATAAGAACACGCCAATCAAGCGAAATTTCCAGATTCGCGCCAATGATGAATGCCAAGCATGTGTTTTTGTAGGTATCGTTAGCCGATAAAAGTCACCTGCTCTGTTTTCCAGCCAGAGCATGCGCACTGCCGATCTCCCGGACTTCAAGAAAATCCTTCTGAAGCTGGAGAAAAGGGACGGTATATAAAGTTACGTACTGTGTACGTAGCAGTAGAGCGTTACTTTTTAGTTAATTAGAATTATATTTTTAAGTTAATTAATAATGAATATAACGGTTCTATTCTTTTAATGTATTTTAATTTATACTAACTAGCATTCAGTTTAACGCTAACCGCAATTGAACTTCATTGAAAATTATTAATTAAAAAATCAATTTCTTAATTAACCTTATGATAATCTAATTACTTGTTCTATTGTTTTAATGCAATGTAATGGATTAATTTTATTTAAATGGAATTGCATCGGTTAGTTAACAACTAAAATAATGATTAATCGATGTTTTTAATTAAATTACTTAATAATTAATATAATTATTGGCGCATTAGGCGTGCCCGTGCAGCCAGTGAAAAAATAATATATAATTACTAGTATATATACGTATATGGGTATATATATACGTGGGCACCGGCAGCATAGGGCAAGGGGGGCACTTGCCCCCCTGGATTTTTGAATGCAGTGTTTTCCCTTGATTTTTTGTTCTTTTCAACATGTTAACCATACGTTGAAATAGTCTTTACCCCCTTGAGTAGTCTTTCCCCCCCTGTGAAATATTCTGGCGGCGCCCATGTATATATATATATATATATATATATATGTGTGTGTGTGTGTGTGTGTGTGTTATATTGACTGTTTCTTGCAGTTTTTGTGTAATTCCAAAAATTAAGAAGGGCATAGAATTATTTAGGGGAGAGCAGGGGCGTAGCCAAGGGGGGGTTAGGGGGATCATAACCCCCCTTAAGGAAATTTTTGCCGTACAAAATGTATATTCTTCACTCCCTTATCACAAACACCTATACATATATATGAGTTGAAGTAGTCGCAGTGGCGTAGCAAGACGGGGGCGGGGGGGCGGTCCGCCCTGAGTGTCACCCTCAAAGAGGTGACACAGCAAAAATTCCAAAAATATCGCATGTATGGAGGCAAAAATGCTCGTATGGGGGACACACCACTTATATCCGCCCCGGGTTTCACCCACTGTAGCTACGCCACTGAGTAGTCGAACCCCCCCCTCCCATGAAAAATTTCTGACTATGCCACTAGGGGTGAGTGCATTTAAGTATCCTGGAAGTTATCAAAAAACGTAAGATAACTTCCGGGATACTTAAATGCTCTCTCCCCAGTGGCGTAGCCAGAAATTTTTTATGGGGGCGGGGGGTTACGACTACTTCAACTCACATATATGTATAGGTGTTTGTGATAAGGGAGTGAAGAATATACATTTTGTACGGCAAAAAATTCCTCATGGGGGGTTATGACCCCCTAACCCCCCCCTTGGCTACGCCCATGCTCTCCCCTAAATAATTATATGCCCTTAATGTTTGGAATCACACAAAAACTGCAAGAAACCGTCAATATAACACACACATATATATATATATATATATATATATATATATATAGATAGATATATATATATATATATATATACATGGGCGCCGCCAGAATCTTTCACAGGGGGGGGCAATGACTACTCCAGGGGGAAGCAAAGACTACTCCAAGGGGGCAGGGGCGTAGCCAGAAATTTTTCATGGGGGGGGGGTTACGACTACTACAACTCATATATATGTATACTTGTGTGTGATAATGTAGTGAAGAATATACATTTTGCATGGCAAAAAATTCCTCATGGGGGGGTTATGATGGGGTAGAAAGATTCCTGGTCGGAAGGAGGGTTAATGCAGAGTCACCCCCGCTTTCCCATGATGCATTGCGAGTTTTTCCCTGTACTCCGCTTTAACCCGGGATTTTCCATTTTCACATATAAATGGGCCTATATTTAATTCTGCACCATCCCCGTTTTTTTCAATGGCAACACTCTATCTTGATTTCATTAAATGAAAGAAAACCTTCAAATTACCCTAAATATAATTTTTCACTAATATCCTATGATAATTTCAGGAGATATTGCGAATTCTTTTTTGCGCGATTTTAAGGGATTTTCTGCAAATTGAAAAACGCTGTATGTAGATTCCGAATCCCATATGTAGATTCCGAAATTTCCGCCCTTCAGTTATTTCGCTCGCGATAGTTAAAAGAAATAAATATTATTTACAAGGAAAAATATTGTTTCTAGTCTTATAGTTTCTTGTACTGAGAATATCAAGGGTAGAAGTTAGAATATTTAGTCAGTGGTCCAAATGATCCATGACTCCATAATTTCCTTGGTCTGTATAAATGATTTGAAAAAAAAAAAAAAAATGCAAAATGATTGCTTACGATTTTGAAAAACTTTCTAATTTTTAAATTTTTATTAAGATTCTCTTAGACAGGTAAAACCTTGCCAGGATTGAGAGGCTGTTCTCAGCTCTTCTAACTACAAGCATGAATGTTACCAACTACGGTCGAACTTGAAGAATGGTTTCATGATTGAAAATTTATTTGTTCGATTTTCATGTGAAAAACGCAATTACTTTTTTTGCCGACCCAATATTATCATTGTGTTTGTTATTTTACTTTCTTCGTCTAATATTATCGGCTGCAATGTGCAACTATTTTTATTAAACTTTTGCGGTATTTTAATTTATAGTCTAATGAAAATTTAGACACACGCAAAAGAAAGTGATTTTGAATGTTCGTGGAATGTTTGATAAAATATGGGGAAGTCCAAAGACCTGATGTTTCAGATATTTAAAAAGGTCAAATTCATGTTTGCAATGTTGAGGATGTGAGATTTTTAAAAATAGGACGTTGTATTTAAAGACATACATCGACTGCATCTAATTATATACGCGTTAAATATTTTATTTCAGGGGAAGCAGTAGTGGACGTAACAATAGACGCTTTATAGAATCATCACCACTCTGTACAAACCTCCAATTTATTTGCTTCAAAATTTGCTTTTTTTATTTTAAATACCACTAACTTTTACTATTTTTGTGGAAAAGAAATCTAATTTATTTTTATTTTACTCAATTTTCTAAAATTATTTTATATATATGGTCCCGTAACTCAAAATAAGACATAATGAATATAAATTAACTACTCAGAATAATGAATATAAATTTTGCACAGCTATGTAAAACTACTTTCTTCATCTATTTGAATCGAAATTTGGCAAAAATGGCTATTCATAATTTTTTTAATATTAATTTAATGCTCAATAATTTATATCAATGTTTTATTAAAAATTATAAGAATGATATAAATTATGTTTGGGTCGTTTAGTTAAAATAGTACGAATTAAAATCAGTTTCTTAATATCAATATTATATGAGATGTGAATTAAAGTGTGAAAAAATATCTTAACATAGGGGAAGGGCATTTTGGAAGTTCATAACTCACTCATTTCAGTTCAAGTTTATTGGAATTTGGAACTCGGTATTGAAATGAGCTAAATTTTTGCAATATGAAGTGAAATCTAGGGGTTGCCTTTGGGGGGGGGGAAAGTTGGTGCGAATTTATATATGGAGATGGCTCCTTATGCAAATATTACGTATAGCAAATTAAAGCTTATGTTAATCGTAAACGATTGGTATATGTTACTTTGCTGTAGGACGAACGACAGGAAAATAAAGAGCAACTATTTTTTCTTTAGCTGTACACTCTTGCTTGAGCAAAAGAAGTTGGAAAAAAGAATCAGCAGATGTAATGCAATGAAACACTTTTTTCATATTTATTACTACAAACATACAATGATTGATGGGTCATTTTCAAAATCAGGTGTCATTTGGCAATTTAAGAAGCAAAAATATAATTTAAAAAATAAGCATTCTCCCCCCCCTCCATAATATAAAGCATAGCATCAGGGGCGTAGCCAGAAATTTTTCATGGGGGGGGGTTACGACTACTGCAACTCACATATATGCAGACATATGTGTGATAAGGGAGTGAAGAATTTACATTTTGTATTGCAAAAAATTCCTCATGGGGGGGGGGTTATGATCCCCCTAACCCCCCCTTGACTACACCCCTGCATACCTTGTTTCTAAACATTATTTGAGTATCATTCATTCGTTTTTTCTTTTATTTAATTTTTTTACTTTTTTCCTTTATCAGACTTGATGAAATTTGTCATGCCTGTTACAGGACATTTTCTTTGAAATTTGTAGACTTATGTTTAGCACAAAAGAACGCAAAGTGATATATTACCTAAGTATAGAGTCCCTTTGTCCATATAATATAGCCTTTTCCATTTAAAAATATTTTTCATCTTTGTGTAAGTTTTTGTTTGTAATGTCTGTCACCAAATGCGTCGCGTCTGTTACTGATTATAGTAACACATATGACCAGTAACAGACATGACATTTCAAAGAGCAAAAATTCACGAATCTAAATAATTCTACAAGGACATTAAAAGATACATTAATTTAGACTAAAAAACTAATGATCTAAATTAATCAATTTAATTAACAAATTAATTAACAAATTCGCGTTTTACGGGGGATTCTTCGAGAAATCGCTCTTTCTGGAAATTTCTCCTAACTTCTGCGACACCCATAAATAGAAGGCAGCATAGACCGAACAGTTATTCGTCTTCGAATTCTCGTTCAGTTCACTGCATTAGTCTGAGAACTGTGATATGGTAAGCAATATTTTGCTTCTTTTGAGAAACTTATTTTTGAGTGCTGTATGTGAATATTGTATTGCTGAGTCCTGAGGGATGGTTTATGATTTCCCTCGGAAATGTTGCCTCTGGAAGTGTTTTATTTTGTGTGAGAAATACAGCATCTGTGAAAGCTTCTGTACTGAGCTGACTGTTATAAGCAAGTTGCTGGGCATTAGGCCTGTGCATTTTATACAAATGATTGTTCGAGGAAGTTCTAGAAGCAATAATATGTATGTTCCCTCCTGACAAGTGGACTTTTAACTAAAACTTTCTACATACACTGCAGTTTAGAACGACGAACTCAAGAATTAAGCAGAGTTTTCTGCAACATTGGTGTCAGACCCGGGATTCTAAAGACGTTAATTTTAGAGTACATGGTTTTGACGAAAGAAAAATTGGATCACCAGCTTAAACAGCCCATGGGTATGATGAAAGAGATGAAATCCGGACTGGAGTAGAAAATGGAATACGACCGAGAAGAGATAAAAGCCGCACACGACGAGGTGAAAGCTGGACTGAAAAAACTTGAGAGAATCCAAGAAAACGTACAGTTTAAAAATTAAGCAAAGCCAGAGACAAAAATGAAGGAAAAAGACGGAAAAGAGAATGACTGCTTTGGAAGAAAGTCCAGCGAAATGTGATGAAAGATTCGACCAAAAGATTAAAAAAAAAAATTCAGGAAAATCTCAAAAGAATTACAAGAGAATGTGAAAGGATTGAAAGAAAATGTAGTTTCGAAAATAGGTAAAGAATGTGAAACTGAAACTAAAACTGAAGAAAAACTGCACAGTTTGTTAAAGCTGGGAAAGTTACCTGAAAACATCAGGACGTCCTAACGCCGCCAAGGGCGGATTAAAGGGGGAGGGTGGAGGGGGCGACCGTCCCCCCGAGACAAAAGAAATTAATGTAAAAAAATCCTATTTTACTTCCATAAAATGGACGTATATCTCAATTTTCTAACTAACCGTCCCCACCGACAAACTAGCCCCTCCCCCCGGAAAACTTGCATTAATCCGCCACTGAACGCCGCCCAGCAGTGAAACTAACTACCTATGACGGGAAGACTCCTTGGGGAGCGTACATGACCCAATTTTTAATTGTCGCCAAAGCTAATGGTTGGTACAAGACTTCATGCGATTACATGATCATCTGTAATCGGTTACAAGAAAAGATAAGGATTACGATTACTAACAATTTCCAAAAAGATTATGACTAGTGAATGTTAATTTAGTAAAATAACAGTAATCTTCATGTTAAAGAAAGCAAATAGCAAAAGAATTCGATAATAATGCAATTTTATCATAGCATTTTTGTAAAATGTTATTTTAGTCATCGATTACAGTCGATTTTAATCTGCACGAAGTCTGGTTGGGACAACGAGAGAGCGTAACAACTGGCTTCTTGCCTTGGCGGAGACGCAATGAACGTATTACAAACCATTGGAACGACGAAGATAAGAGATTTGGACGCCCTTGCTAGTGCTTTGGAGCTTAAATTCTGAGATAGATAAAGAATATAGCAGGATTCAGCTGAGGTCAAGAGCACAGAAACCTGGCGAGACCTTTCAAGGCTTGGCTTCGGACATAGATAGGTTGTGGTCATCTAGCCTACATGGACTACCTTGATAATGTCCGAAAAGAAGTGCCTTACGACATTTATTGAAGGCGTCCGAGATTCAGAAATCCAAAAGGCACTTATGTTGGAGGATTATCAAGATCTGAAGTCTGCTCTCGTGTACGCCATGAAGCTAGATGCAGCTCAACGGGCCGTAAGGAAAGATCGGCATGCAGTTAGAAGGATGACGATCCAAGAGCGTGCTCATACAGAGACAGAGAGCTTAGAGAACAGGGTGAACAGAATTGAAGATCTGATAAAACGAAAATAAAGTTCCGGTGGAACGAAAGATAGCTCAAGGAAAGTAAAATGCTAGAAGTGTGGCGTCAAAGGCCACGTACAAAACTACTGTGGTCGAAAGTCTCATGACCAGCAACAGAACTTTCAGAACATGAAGGAGGGAAACTAGGAGGCGGTCATCTCGCGGGGCGGAGGTTGCCAGATATTCGAAAGCCCCACCTAAAAAAATGTTTTACAGATTTCCTCTGTGAATGACAGCAGTAATGGACTCTTAATGGTTCTCCATGCAATATGGTCATCCATACTGGAGCTAATGTGACCATCATAAGAACTGATCTGGCTAAGAAATTAAATTTAAAGACTATCTGGACTTCGCCCTCGCTGACCCTCCAGACTGTGACAGGTAACAAGATCGAAGAGTTCGGAAAAGCAACAATGCAAAGTAGAAATATCATTTGGGAATGCCAGATATAATCATGTGATATCTGTCGCCAAAATTATGGAATCTTTCATTCTCGGACTGGACTTTCTAAAATCACATAAATTTAGTTTGGACTTTAAAAATAATGAGCTTCTTTTAGACTCAGAATAAGGGCAAGATTCAAGTGAAACGAGCGCGATCGAGTTCGAATCGAACGTTTTTCAGTCCCCAGTTCCTTGTTCAATCCCCAGAATGCTTCTAATGAACAAACCTACCGCGCTGCCACGTGAACAAAACACGATTGTTTTGTTTCAGTTGAATAAGAAACATTGATATATTTCGAAATTTCCCCTGTTCGACGCGGGAAACGTTCGAATTGTGTTTCACTTGAATCTCACCCTGAATTGTTGCTCTCGACACTAAAAATGAAGCTGCTTTACCTTTTCAACAAATAATAGCTCAAATTGATATAGCCCAAACTGAAAAGAAATCAATAAATTCCAATTTGGATTACTTGAAAATCCGAACAATAGTGATTTTGTCAAAGGAGTACTTGCGAGTACAATACTTGTGGACTGGACGAATAGTATCATTCCAGTGAGAGTAGCTAACGTGAGTAACAAGTCGAAAGTGATAAAGTGTTGTCAAAATGCACTGCTGTCACCTGCATCGATAAAAATTGCAGCTTAACAACAGCTAAATCATCTGAATGTCTGACAAAGGACCTATTACAAGACGCAAAATTAACAGCAGAACAGAGGAGCACTGCAGAGAAAGTAATGGTGGAATTTGAATACCTCTTCTCTCGTACTTCGGGTGACTTTGGTCATACGAAGTTAGCGCAACACAGAATAGATAGAGGCAGATATTTTCCCATCAAGCAACATCCTAGGTGGCATTTGAATGACATCACTAAAAAAGACAGCTACTCTCTTCCTAGGATTGACGAAACTTTGCTGGGCAAATTTGAAGCTGAGTCAACGCAGCCTGTTCCGTCGGCACGTCTTTCGTTATCTCGGGCACGTAGTATCCTCCTGCGGAGTCCGAACGGATCCCGAGGAGACGTCTGCAGTCAAGAATTGGAGTCGTCCTGAAAATGTCCAGGAATTACGAAGTTTTTTCGGACTACGTACCTAATTTCGAAAATTCGTGAAGAGCTTTTCTCAGATTCAGCGGCCACTTCACAAATTGACCGAAAGTGGACAAAATTCCTACGAACTGCAGAGTGTGAGGATGCTTTCGACCTTGTGAGTATGCTTCCGAACATCCGAAGAAAGCAACATCGTAGGCAGCTGCGGTTTGCTGAGCAAGAAGAGGTGGGCAGACTTTTAGAGGAGATGCAGCGCGATGACGTTATCGAGCCATCGACTAGTACGTGGGCCTCGCCGATTGTTTTGGTCCGAAAGAAAGATGGTTCCACCCCGTTCTGCGTTGACTATAGACGTCTGAATGCCATTACCAAAAAAGACAGCTACATTCTTCCCAGGATAGACGACAGTTTGGACACTTTATCGGGAAATGAATGGTTTTCCACTCTGGATCCGAAGAGTGGCTACTAGCAAGTAGAAATTCATCCCGATAACTGTGAAAAGACTGCGTTCACTACAGGTCAAGGATTGTGGGAGTTTTGGCACCCGCTTTTGGGTCTACTATAGACGCTTGAATGACATCACTAAGAAAGACAGCTACTCTCTTCCTAGGATTGACGAAACTTTGGACACTTTATCGGGAAATGAATGGTTTTCTACTCTGGGTCCCAAGAGTGGCTACTGACATGTAGAAATTCATCCCGATGTCCATGAAAAGACTGCGTTCCCTACTGGGCAAGGTTTATGGCAGTTCACAAGTATGCCTTTTGGACTTTCTAACGCACCGGCTACTTTCGAGAGTCTGATGGAGACAGTGTCGAGAGGACTTTCCTACGAAGCATGTCTCGTTCATTTAGACGATATCATCATCGTCGGCAAGACTTTTGCAGATCATCTAGAGAACATACGAAAGGTGCTGCAGAAATTGAAGGAGGCAAATTTGAAGCTGAGTCCATTTAAACGCAACCTGTTCCGTCGGCACGTCTTTCGTTATCTCGGGCACGTAGTATCCTCCTGCGGAGTCCGAACGCATCCCGAGGAGACGTCTGCAGTCAAGAATTGGAGTCGTCGTGAAAATTTCCAGGAATTACGAAGTTTTTTCGGACTACGTACCTACTTTCGAAAATTCGTGAAGGGCTCAGATTGGGCGGCCACTTCACAAATTGACCGAAAGTGGACAAAATTCCTATGAACTGCAGAGTGTGAGGATGCTTTCGACCAAGAGGATGCTTTCGACCTTGTGAGGATGCTTCCGAACATCCGAAGAAAGCAACATCGTAGGCGGCTGCGGTTTGCTAAGCAAGAAGAGGTGGGCAGACTTTTAGAGGAGATGCAGCGCGATGACGTCATCGAGCCATCGACTAGTACGTGGACCTCGCCGATTGTTTTGGTCCGAAAGAAACATTGTTCCACCCCGTTCTGCGTTGACTATAGACGTCTGAATGCCATTACCAAAAAAGACAGCTACATTCTTCCCAGGATAGACGACACTTTGGACACTTTATCGGGAAATGAATGGTTTTCCACTCTGGATCCGAAGAGTGGCTACTGGCAAGTAGAAATTCATCCCGATGACTGTGAAAAGTCTGCGTTCACTATAGGTCAAGGATTGTGGGAGTTTTGGCACCCGCTTTTGGGTCTACTATAGACGCTTGAATGACATCACTAAGAAAGACAGCTACTCTCTTCCTAGGATTGACGAAACTTTGGACACTTTATCGGGAAATGAATGGTTTTCTACTCTGGGTCCCAAGAGTGGCTACTGACATGTAGAAATTCATCCCGATGTCCATGAAAAGACTGCGTTCCCTACTGGGCAAGGTTTATGGCAGTTCACAAGTATGCCTTTTGGACTTTCTAACGCACCGGCTACTTTCGAGAGTCTGATGGAGACAGTGTCGAGAGGACTTTCCTACGAAGCATGTCTCGTTCATTTAGAGGATATCATCATCGTCGGCAAGACTTTTGCAGATCATCTAGAGAACATACGAAAGGTGCTGCAGAAATTGAAGGAGGCAAATTTGAAGCTGAGTCCATTTAAACGCAACCTATTCCGTCGGCACGTCTTTCGTTATCTCGGGCACGTAGTATCCTCCTGCGGAGTCCGAACGCATCCCGAGGAGACGTCTGCAGTCAAGAATTGGAGTCGTCCTGAAAATGTCCAGGAATTACGAAGTTTTTTCGGACTACGTACCTACTTTCGAAAATTCGTGAAGGGCTCAGATTGGGCGGCCACTTCACAAATTGACCGAAAGTGGACAAAATTCCTATGAACTGCAGAGTGTGAGGATGCTTTCGACCAAGAGGATGCTTTCGACCTTGTGAGGATGCTTCCGAACATCCGAAGAAAGCAACATCGTAGGCGGCTGCGGTTTGCTAAGCAAGAAGAGGTGGGCAGACTTTTAGAGGAGATGCAGCGCGATGATGTCATCGAGCCATCGACTAGTACGTGGACCTCGCCGATTGTTTTGGTCCGAAAGAAACATTGTTCCACCCCGTTCTGCGTTGACTATAGACGTCTGAATGCCATTACCAAAAAAGACAGCTACATTCTTCCCAGGATAGACGACACTTTGGACACTTTATCGGGAAATGAATGGTTTTCCACTCTGGATCCGAAGAGTGGCTACTGGCAAGTAGAAATTCATCCCGATGACTGTGAAAAGACTGCGTTCACTACAGGTCAAGGATTGTGAAAGTTTTGGGCACCCGCGTTCACTACAGGTCAAGGATTGTGGCAGTTTTGGCACCCGCTTATGGGTCTACTATAGACTTTTGAATGACATCACTAAGAAAGACAGCTACGCAATTCCTTGGATTGACGAAACTTTGGACACTTTATCGGGAAATGAATGGTTTTCTACTCTGGATCCCAAGAGTGGCTACTGACATGTAGAAATTCATCCCGATGTCCATGAAAAGACTGCGTTCCCTACTGGGCAAGGTTTATGGCAGTTCACAAGTATGCCTTTTGGACTTTCTAACGCACCGGCTACTTTCGAGAGTCTGATGGAGACAGTGTCGAGAGGACTTTCCTACGAAGCATGTCTCGTTCATTTAGACGATATCATCATCGTCGGCAAGACTTTTGCAGATCATCTAGAGAACATACGAAAGGTGCAGCAGAAATTGAAGGAGGCAAATTTGAAGCTGAGTCCATTTAAACGCAACCTGTTCCGTCGGCACGTCTTTCGTTATCTCGGGCACGTAGTATCCTCCTGCGGAGTCCGAACGCATCCCGAGGAGACGTCTGCAGTCAAGAATTGGAGTCGTCCTGAAAATGTCCAGGAATTACGAAGTTTTTTCGGACTACGTACCTACTTTCGAAAATTCGTGAAGGGCTTTTCTCAGATTGGGCGGCCACTTCACAAATTGACCGAAAGTGGACAAAATTCCTATGAACTGCAGAGTGTGAGGATGCTTTCGACCTTGTGAGTATGCTTCCGAACATCCGAAGAAAGCAACATCGTAGGCGGCTGCGGTTTGCTAAGCAAGAAGAGGTGGGCAGACTTTTAGAGGAGATGCAGTGCGATGACGTTATCGAGCCATCGACTAGTACGTGGGCCTCGCCGATTGTTTTGGTCCGAAAGAAAGATGGTTCCACCCCGTTCTGCGTTGACTATAGACGTCTGAATGCCATTACCAAAAAAGACAGCCACATTCTTCCCAGGATAGACGACACTTTGGACACTTTATCGGGAAATGAATGGTTTTCCACTCTGGATCCGAAGAGTGGCTATTGGCAAGTAGAAATTCATCCCGATGACTGTGAAAAGACTGCGTTCACTACAGGTCAAGGATTGTGGCAGTTCAAAGTCATGTGTTTTGGACTCTGCAACGCACCTGCAACATTCGAGCGTCTAATGGAGACAGTGTTGAGAGGACTTTCCTACGAAGCACGTATCGTTTATTTGGACGATATCATCATCGAAGGAAAGGCTTTCGAAGAGCATCTCGTGAATATCCGAAAGGTGCTACAGAAATTAGAGGGACAGAATTGAAGAAGGCAAACAGAAATTGAAGAAGTCAAACTTGAAGCTGAGTCCATCCAAGTGCAACCTGTTTCGTCGGGATGTACGTTAGCTCGGGCACATTGAGACCGAACCGATCCCGAAAAGACGTCTGCAGTCGTCCTGAGAATATTTATGACTTACGAAGTTTTCTCGGTCTGTGTACTGACTATCGAAAATTCGTGAAGGGTTCTTCTCAAACTGCAAGACCACTTCACAAATTGACCGAGACTGGACAAAAATTGCTATGGAATGAGGAATGTGAGGATGCATTCAATGAACTGAAGACGGCTTTAACATCTGCACCGATCTTGTCGTATTCTCCCTCTGACAAGCCATTTATCCTGGATACAGAAGCAAGTAAGGAGAGTGTCGGAGTCATTTTGTCCCAGGAGATAGATGGCCAAGAACATGTGATTGCTTACTGGAGCAAATGCCTTTCGAAGGCAGAACGTAAATATTGTGTTACGAGAAAGGAACATCTTGCTATCGTCGAGGCCGTGGAGCATTTCCATCATTACCTGTACGGCCGAAAGTTCCTGCTCCGAACTGACCATGCCTCTTTAACCTGTCTTCTAAATTTCAAGAATCCAGATGGCCAGATAACCAGGTGGATACAGAAATTGTAAGAATATGACATCGAGATACGTCATCGGAAAGGAGCATCTCATGGAAATGCAGATGCTTTGTCGAGAAGGCCCTGCATAGGCAGTTGTCCCTCTTGCTCCAGGCCGGAGAAAAATTACCATCTGAAACATCCTGTAGTCCGCGAAGTTACATCATCGGCACCATTCCAAGATCTCTGGAGTCACAAAAATGTTCGGGCGGACCAATTAGCAGATAGCGACATTAAACATATTGTGGAATTTTTGGAAAAATCCAGTGCTAAGCCCAGCTGGCAAGAAATATCGCCATATAGTGCGGCAACGAAACAATACTGGGCTTTGTGGGATTCGCTTCGCCTGAGAAATGGAGTCCTGTATCGTAAATGGGAGTCGGACGACCGCAAGATGCTCCGATAGCAGTTAGTGCTCCCTCGTTCGAGGATTCCGAAGGTTCTAGAAGAGCTGCATAATGGCTTAACTGGGGCCCATTTTGGCATAATGAAGACTTTCGAGAGAATTGCCCTCGACATCCTGGGACCTCTTCTGCGAACTTCGGATGGCAACAAATACATCCTAGTTGTGATTGACTATTTATCTAAATCGCCCGAAGCTTATGCTATTCCCGATCAAGAAGCTACGACCGTAGCAGAGGCATTTGTACAAGAATGGATTTCCAGGTATGGAACCCCTCTGCAGCTTCATTCCGACCAAGGAACGAACTTTATCTCTGCAGTTTTTAAAGGACTATGTCACTTTCTCGGAATGGACAAAACCCAGACTACGCCTTTACACCCGCAATCCGAGGGCATGGTTGAGAGGTTCAATCTCACTGTTTTGAATAACTTCTCGCTCCTCGTGTCTAGAAATCAAGGAGACTGGGACAAGAAACTCCCCTCTTCTTGCTGGCCTATAGGAGTGCCGTCCATGAGACTACCAGCTTCACACCTTCCCAGATGCTGCTCGGCAGAGATCTTCGTCTTCCCTCCAGATACGCCTTCATCGCCAGAGGAGTACATGGAAAATCTCCGGGCACGGTTTGAAGACGTGCATCATTTTGCTCGGGAGCGGATCAATCTGACCACGCAGAAGATGGAGACTCGCTACGACACAAAGGCTACGAGACACAACTTCAACGTACGTGACAAAGTTTGGCTATGGAATCCTACTCGACGGACAGGCCTGTCTCCCAAGCTGCAATCACCGTGGGACGGTCCTTACACAGTCCTAAACTGACTGAATGACGTCATCGTACGGATTCGTAAGTCACCTAACTTGAAGCCAAGAGTCGTTCATTACGATCGGCTAGCCATTTGTTTATAAAATTGTAAAAAAATGTTACCTATTTTACTGTGGCGTCACAACTTGCCTATGCTCTCTTAGGAATGCCCGAGTGAATAAATTTCAGTTAAATATTAACGGTGCCATTTTTAGTGTTTATCAAAATGGACTTGATATAAAATTAATGAGTGCTGCTACTAAGTTATTTTTTCCTATTATGACGACACCAGAGGAAACCGCAAGGTCTTTGATTGTCTGATGTTTGGATAAATGTATTTGGTAAGTGATCTGATTTTCCAATAATCCAAAAATTGAGTTTGAATTCTTCTTGTGTTCTTTGTAAGAAATTGGTTATATCATATCTAAACCTTAACTTGCATGCGTGAACACGATTCTCTCATGCACATGAATGAATGGTTTCCATGGCATTCCATGATTTAAAATTTTAGTGTTGTTTATATGTATATTTACGACTAGTATAATAGTGTGACGAATTTTCGGGGCAACCCGCTGTTCTGGGTCTTAAAATAGTTCAAAATTCGTATTGTACGCGTCAAAAATTAAATTTTGCTTTTTGTTGCATCAAAATCGGTCAACTAGAACCGATTATAGTACTAGAACCCAACCTCCGTATCCGAAATCTCGAGATTTCGGTTTCCCATTCAAATGTATGGTGTTTCTAGAAATCTCGAGAAATAATTGTCCTAGGGCTTCGATCTCTTTACTTTTGGGGACTTATTTTTGGTGCCAAATTTTGCGATATTTCGCCAAAAGTCAGCAAGCTTGGCGACATTTTGGTCATTTGGTGCGATTTCCCCTATGGGGGCCTGTAAAGCTGCTTTTGCTGCATGAAAAACACATAATAACCTTACATTTCTCTTCCATCACGTAATCAAAATTCACGATTTATGTAGAATCTCCGAGAAATAGACTTTTCTGGAAGCTGATATCTGGAAGATGATCTGGAAGCTCTGCCCTACCTATAAATAGAAGCTGTGATCTGGGCCCCAGTTCAGTGTGAGTGAGCTCTCGTAGAGAACGGATGCTGATGTGTACGGCGCTTTGCTCCGTGATAGTAGCGGTGTAACCGCGTGCGTTTTTGGAGCTTTGTTTCTAAGTGCTGTGTGTAAATTCTTCACTGTTGAGTCTTGAGGGAGTGTTTGTGTTACCCCTCGTATATTTTCACTGAATTTTACTTGTGGAAGTCTTTTATTTTGTGTGAGAATTACAGCATTTGTGAAAGCTTCAGATCTAAGCGGACTGTAAAAGCACATTACTGTTTAATTGTACTTGTGAATTTTGTACAGCTGATTGTTCTACGAAGTTCTAGAAGCAATAAAGTTGTGTTCCATCCTGACCAGTGGACTTTTTACTAGAACTTTCTACACCAACTGGACTTTAGAACGACGAACCCCGGAAACAAGCAGAGTATTTCTGCAACAATATACACTCTATAACAAAAAAATCGACGCAGCAAGAAACAATCATCCGATTGCTGTGAAATTTCGTATGCATGAATGTTTTGAACAGATATGCAAATGATTCAAATTTGGTGTCCAATGAATGAATAGTTTGATCTCTAGCGCATCGGAACTGCGGATCCAGCAGACGTATATAAGGAGCAGTTCTTCAACGCTTGTTAAAACTTTCGGTTTGATTGCGATTCAGATGACCTTTCAACAACTTAAAAAATGCCTCGCTGCAGGATTCGTGCTCATTACGAGCAACTGTCAGAGTTTGATAGAGGTCGTATCATTGGACTGAGAGAGGCCGGCTGGACTAATCGGAGAATCGCTCGTCATTTGAGTCGAAGCGATGCGACGATTCGAAGATGCTGGCAAGGATGGGTGGAAAATGGCAGAGTGTAGCGTCAGGATGGTAGCGGTCGACCTAAGGCTACAACAGATCGTGAGGACAGAGTGATGGTCCGATCAGCTGTCACAGCGCCTTCTTCATCTCTATGAACCATCAGACGTTCAACCCAAACACCAGTGTCCATCATGACCATTCACAGACGGTTGAGAGAGCGGAATCTACGCTCGCGCTGACCGTTACGCCACCTGCCACTCACGCCTGCACACTGCCGAGCCAGATTACAATGGTGCAGGGCTCGATCAGGTTGGAATGATGCCGAGTGGGGACGTATAGTCTTTAGCGACGAATCCCGCTTTCAACTGTGTCCTGACGATCATCAAAGACGTGTTTGGAGACGCACAGGGAGAGGGGGGATCCTGCTTTCACTATTGCACGTCACACTGGCCCTCAACAAGGCATTATGGTCTGGGGTGCAATTTCGTTTGACAGCCGGACCCCTTCGGTCGTCATTAGAGGTACACTTACTGCACAGCGGTACGTGGACGACATCCTAAGACCTGTTTTGCTACCGTTCCTTTTGCAGTGCCCTGGGCTGGTTTTTCAGCAGGACAATGCCAGACCACATACGGCTCGTGTTGCTCTAAACTGTCTGCAAGCTTGTCAATTTCTTCCTTGGCCTTCCAGATCGCCAGATCTCTCTCCCATCGAGCATGTCTGGGATATGATGGGAAGGCGATTGCATCTGGCACGGACTGTTGATGACTTCGTTCGACAATTGGAGCGAATTTGGCAGGAAATACCGCAGGAGACCATCCGGGAGCTTTATAGGTCTATGCCACGCCCTGTGGCAGCTTGTATCCAGGCTAGAGGCGGGTCAACACCTTATTGAACTTGTTACTGTAACTCTGAAATAAATTATTCAATTGTTCTGAAATTTGAATCATTTATTATTCTGTACATTGTCTTCCTATCCACCAATTTTCGTCTCAATCAGACACCTCCTTCTTGGTGCGTCGATTTATTTGTTATAGAGTGTATATATATAAATATAGCGAGATAGAGAGAGCGATAAATATATATAATTAAATCTCATTAACAATGTACTGACGATTATTACCAGCAAAAACAGTGAGCCATACATACACGTGGGAAAAACTAAATACACTTGAAGCCATATTTAAAAAAAAAACAGGAATGGATGGACATTTACAATCTCTGAGATGCTCATCAAAGGACTCACTCAGAAGATTGTAAATAAAAATAGCAGTGTGACGAAGTTCACATATTTTTCGAGTCTTAAAATAATGTGCCTATGTTTCGTCTTTCAAAATCAAATATTCCGCAATAATCTCTCTCTCCCCTATTTTTTTTATCTTCTTGATAAAATGTTCTTCCTTTTTCGCGCCGGTTCGTCTGGGATTTCGGGGGCTCCCCTTCTAAATTAATTTAGCTTTAGCATATGCTATGTAAGTTCTCGGTCGTCCGTCTTAGCTTTCCCACGGGCGTTGTAGGCTTTTGTTATGGCGATCGCCAAATTCTGGTACTTCTGTCTTGGCGATATGCATTTAATCCGTTTGTTTCAAAATTTTTATATTTATAACGCCTACCGGATAGTTATTGTCACGTGAGGCAGTGGCTTGTGAGTGCTCATCTTTTACTCGCCAAGCTGTGAAAAGCTGGCAGTTTTGTAAAAGTTTTGGAAACACTTCTTGATAGCTCTCCGTCTGAGAAGGTTGTTTTCGATAAAAGGTTGTTTTCGATTTATGGGACTCCGGCACGCCGTGTGGCCGGAGCGATCAGATTTGTTTCCTGGTGTTAATTTTTATTGAAGCAATGTACTGTATGAGATTGAACTTGTTTCCTTTAAAACTGTTTTGCTGATACCTCCAACAAACTTAGCTTTTCAGAAATCAAGTCGTCGGTTTCTTCTCAGACTTCTGTGTGACTCATGAATTTTCCACTATACGCTATGTAAAACGGCCGAGGGAAAGTTTCTTAATCAACCTTCGGCAACTCCCTCATAAGTAGGATTTCCGTAATGTGGCTTAGCAAAAGAGCTAACATCTCCACCGTTTGGGCCCGATCCCGCTTTTGAAAAAACGTGGAACATCATTACAGGAGGTATCAAGAAGAAATGAGCTTTTGTTGTCAATATCTGGAAGTGAAATACCTGATGTTGCCAGATCATGAGAGAGTTAGAAGTAATATTAAAATTATAATAGTGTTGCAAGATTCAGAAATGGGAAAAAAAATTCACATATTTAAAAATTTACAAATGTTTATGCATATTTAAATGTTTACAAATGTTTTTGCAGGAATGTGAATGTCACTTTTTTCTGTTCATGCAATCTCAAGTGATGTGAATTTTTCTGAGCAAAATTTGCCTTGTTCTGACCCTCAAAAGTACTTAAAATTTCATTGTTGAAACAACCCATATACCAGTGAAGTGTTACACAAAAAGTTACAGGACGTAGGGAAATAGCATTGAAAATCAACCCATTTAAAATTTCATCTATTAACTGAAACTTACTAGCACAAGAATTATTAAGTTTCATAAGGTAAAAGATTATTTTTGTAATATAGTAATCCATAAATATAAAAATTATTTTAAACTTTTGATACTGGTTTGTTTATCATAGAGTGTGTATAAAAGAAGCGAAAACATTTTTCAATCGTTTTATTCTCTGATGTGCAGCTACAAAAGTCCTTGAAGCTGTTAAGTGTATACATGTCAAGTGTATTCTTGAAGTCACCACATGCGAAGTTCAGTTGTTCTGTCTTCGTTCTCGCAGGGGGCGTTCGTTACCCTGCAACAGGAAAAAAAGCAGTCAGTTTCAATAACTGGATAGAAGCAGGACACATCTCTATTACCATGGCAAAACCGGGAAACTGCGTTTTTTTAGTCTCGAGAAAAACGCCTTCAAAGTTTGGTTGTTTCAGTATTGAGTAGCTACGCGAAACACAACGGTCAATTTTCACGTAAGCTATTAGGACGTAAGATTTGGGGATTTAGCATAGCATACAGCATTGCTTAGAGACCCCCGAAAATGTATTTAGGTAAAAATCACCAAATTTGTATGGATTCGCGTGTTTGGCGTGGTGATAGCGACATACAAGATGTTCCTACAAGACCGGACAACCCAATTCTTCTCTTGAAGTGCATAAAGAACTTCCAAAAATCTATACCTCAACGACTCACAGTTTTCGAGAAAAATGCGAAAGAAAAGTAATGACGTCACATGCGGTACAAGAAAAACTATTGGAAACATGAACATGATCAGATATGAATGGTGAGCTATGGCTGGCACGAGCACCGCATCTGGCAACTTTTGATTTCTTCCTAGGACGACGTTTGACATGGTTTATCGAGGCCTAGTTACTGCAAAATGTGACTTAGTCCCTCCCTTCAGGCTGCTTGTATTAGGTTGTCAGGCTGCTTGTATTTTGTCTGTGCAAACAGTTCGCGTTGGTGTGTTGGCTCATATTTTTACAAGCGAATTTTGTCGTCTGAAAGAAAGAGACTTGCTTTAGAATAGTGTAGTGAAATGTTAAAAAAAAGGTACTTAGCGCCCCCTGAAAACGTAATAAAGGTGCCCTTTTATGCTCTAGATAAAGTTATTCTCAGTTTTTGAATTCGAAATGGCGCTCTTTCGAAGATGGCGACCCGATGCTGTGCTTACCTTGCTTACCATGTCGGGCCGCCCATGCCCATTAGTCGTGCTCTGCATCGCATAAACATGACGTACAAGTTCAGTCGCTGGCTGAATGAGTTGACGCTAGCAGATGTGGCGGAGAACTTTCGTTACAACCTGATACTTTGTGGACGCAGATTGACGCAACTAGAGCAGCCAGCCATTGCACGTAGGGATGGATGTGAGACGACTTTTTGGGAGACGAGACAGATATTTACAGCTTTTTTACGAGACGAGACAAATATGTTTAACATTACGATATAGGGATTTTGCGAGACGAGACAAGGCTTTTAGGACGTTTTGCGAGACGCGAGACGACTATTTTCCTTCTCGGGTCCATCCCTAAACGGAGTAATCATACTTGCCTCGATAGGCACGGTGGACATTTTGGACATTATTTTATGTAAAGATGTGCGAAAATCTGTGTTCATGCTTCCAATAAAGATTGTTTTCGTACACCGGATATGACGTTTCTATTTTTCTCTCGCATTTTTCTTGAAAACTATGGGTCGTAGAGGTATAGTTCTTTGGAAAAAATTTTATGTACTCCATGCGAAGAGTTTGGTTGTGCAGAGTTTGTCTGGTTTTGTTGGGACGCCCTGTATACTAAACGAATGGTTAACCCGTATGTTCCTTTCATGCAGAGATTCCATGTTTATAACATATGAAATTACGATGTCATAAAAACGCAGAACATCTTTTTATGCTCTGCTGATGGGCCCGTCCCTCAGGGCCCGAGGTCACAATCTTTCATTTGTCCTTCGAGATTTGGATATGTGTTGATTCGATGTGAATAATCAAACCTTTTGTAATAAACTCACTGTCTCCGTTGTTATAGATAAGTGTTAAATATCTTCAGAGAGTTCATTTCACAAGAAATTGGCCGAATCTGCACACTAAATAGTGAGAAAATCGAGGAACAGAAAGGGAAGGGCGTTATAATTGCAGCTGTGTCTAATCGCAGTGATTGTACCATGTACCCGGTACTGTTCGAACGTAGGTGGATTGCATGCGCGCTACCAAGAATCGGGCACACTTAAACAATTCATGTGTGAGAACACTTTTCATTGCGTAACATTACTCACGTATATGATAGCCCCCATGCATTGACAATTAATCCAATCGATTATTAGTAAGTCTAATACAAAATAAAAATCTATTGATATAAGCATGTAATTGTGGCTACTGTAGTTGTATCCGTTGAGTTGCAAAAAAATTTACGTCATTCTATGTTCCAGAATTTTACTTTCAAAATTTCATGACTCGAATATAAGTTTTCAGTTTACTACAGTGAAATACAAATAATTGCATTCACGGTAGAGAGACATTCATCGACCTCATTCATACATAAAATATTCTCTACGGCAGAATATTTTCAGAGGGGTGGTAAAGATTACTTCAATACGTGGTTACAATGTTGGAAAGAACAAAAGGGTAAGGGAAACCTGGCACACAAAAATTCACGGAGGGGCAAGTGCCCCCCTTTCCCTGTGTTGCCGATGTCCATGGATATTTTGAAGTTTTCGAATGCCTGATGTAATTAGTTGTACTTTGTATTCGCGAAGGCCAAGACACTTATTTCATCCATTTTTACAAAATACAAAACGGTTTGTTTCATGCAAATTTCATTAAAAATGTTAAGCTCAAAATTCATCTTTCAAAATGAACTACATTTTCCGAAAGATATAATTCACATAGTATTGCTTGTGTAAGAATTTGATTTTAATGAGTTCGCTGTTTGTGAAGGTGCACAGTGAATCTTGTGATCAGGGATTTTAAATATTTAAGAGCCTTAGCGTCGTTGAATTCTTTGTTCGTCGTTGAATGTTTTGTTGCTGATTAAAAATTTGTTTCATGTCTTAAAAGAAAAGCCTTAGGGCTGTTTCACCTGAAAATCATGCAACTTTTGTACTGCTTTTTAAAAAATTTAAATGAACTAGAGACTCAGAAAATTTTAGAATGTCCCTTTACAAGTTACACCGTGAACTGACATTGAAAATGAGCCTATAAGAGTTATGAAACTGTCAGAAAAAAATGCTGAACATACGGAATAATACCATATTTCCAAAAACGGGTAAATCCTCGGCCCATTTTTGAAGGCAATTTTTTGTACTTATGAATTTTTTCTGGAAGTTGCACGAGACATACAGCTTTACTGTTCATGTCAGTCCAGAGTTCACAGGGTGAAGAAGCATTATTCATTTTTTGGAGTGTTTAACATCACTGGCTTGTTTTTAAAGCTATTTAAAAGTCCTGTGATGACGATCGCTCTTCAGGTAGAATACCCTTAAAATACAAAGCTTTTATTTTCTCATACAGTGCAGTATGAGATGCAAATTATTATGCTGTGTGCAATTTATAAACGATCCAGATTTTATTTAATTTTTAAACGATAATGATGCTTTTTATTGGGGGAGGGGAGGGGTAAATGATCTTTTTGTCAAGGGCTAAGCCATGGATAACTAACTGGTGTCCCTGGCAGGGAAAAATTTATATTTTTTCCAGCCGGGGACAATCCCTGGCACACACTGTAAATTCGCACCTTGCTAATTTCGGCTATAATTGCATGGAATGTATATTTACTTGCAACTGGCGGAGAACATCTTCGGTGGCACCTGGGGGGCTGGGCGTTGTAATGGCACCTGGTGGGGAGCTGGGATTTGATGTACTGGCACCTGGGGAGAAGGGAGATGAGGTGCTGGCAGTTGGATCCCGATTCTCCTTCTGAGCCTGAATTTCCTGAAATGGAGAAACAAACAAAAGATAAAAAGTATTTATTTCTTCAGGTTTGTATTTGTAGTAAAACATGTTTCGTCTTACATATAATATATTACTTAAAAGAAATAGTCAAAATATTGATTATGGTATATTACAAATGCCAAATGTGTAAAATCCTCATAGCAGTAAAAAGGAAAAGCTGTAAATAGAGATCAGATTCAAAGGAGTTACATCATGAAATTCGAAATTCCAATTTACTTTTTTAAAAATAAAAGCTAATTCCCTCAAAAGACTTCTAAAAAACATTAAAACAGCCTTCTATCGAACAAAAAAAGAAAAAGCTTTTAAAAAAGAGACAAAAGAAAAAAAAACACTCCATAAAATTATCCGATGTCATTTGTTGAATATGCCCTTCTGTTTGATTTAATGAATGTAATTACACAATTATTAAAGAATCTAGTGCTGCTACAATTTATTTTTAATGCTCCATAACAAACAACTACCATTATTTTCAAATAAACAGCATACAATTTTAGCTAAAATGGTAGGGAAAAAACACTGAAAAATTTAAAGGGCACAGTCCCAGTTTCGAAAGTTTAAACAACATTTGTCTTTAAATCTCTTCTTCAAATATGCATTACTTTTCACAGGTATGCATTTCGATTTCAATATACGGTCCGCATATTGAATTTCCGTGTGCCCTGCCGATTTCTGTGTCATATATTTAAAATTTGATGTGTTTCTATTATATAAACCAAAGAAGAACTTTAGGACTTGATTGTTGATTTGCCTGTACCTTCATAGACGCAACGTTGGCCCACCTATATATAGGGTGTCCTCGTATTAAAATGACCAACATTTCCGACCTTAGTAGTAGTCAATGCCTAGACATAAGTGTCACCCATTAGAATATTTAAAAAGAAAAGAAGAAAAAAAAAACGTTTTGTGCACTTAAATAATAATTGTAATTTTAAAATATGTGAGCCTTTATACTTTCTGCAGATTATTTCTGATTATTTCTTGCCATGATTATCGAATTCAAATATGACTTCCTGTTTCCAGGAACTACACTGGTGGACAAAATTAAGAGATGGAAAGCATTTTCCCAAGTATCTCGAGAAATACTGTATAAAAATAAATGAAATTTGGTATGGATATAACTTATTGTATGACAATAACTTGTGCAAAACAAAAATTAAAGTGCCATTCATTGGCAACAGTTATTGCCAACAGTCCAATGTGGACTGAATTTCATGATGAAAGATGGCAATGAAAGTGAGGCTTTTATGGTGTGTGGTCACCTCTGACAGCTAGACAGCATGCACAAAGAGTATGCATGCTGTGAATAAGAGAGTTAAGGAGTGCTTGTGGAAGACCCTCCCACTCTTCCACGGAATGGTTCTGGGTGGAATGGTTCGGACGTTCGGAGGTCGAATGGTAACGGAATGGTTCTGGGTGGGGGTTGGCGTATCGCAATAGCCCTCCTAAGAGCATCCCAAGCATTTTCAATGGGGTTAAGGTCAGGAAATTTGGCTGGCCAAACTATTCGATGAATATCTTCGCTTTCCAGATACTCATCAACCAGGCGAGCCCTATGTGGTCGGGCATTGTCGTCCACAAAAACGAATTCGGGGCCTACAGCACCCCTGAAAAGACGCACATAGGGCTCTAGGATCTCCTGCCTGTACCTCTGGGCATTCACGGAACTGGTGTCAAACACATGGAGCGGTGTGCGGGTATCTTGCATGATCCCTGCCCAAACCTTCAGTCCTCCACCACCATACTGGTCCCTTTGCATGATGTTGCTGGGATGGTATCGGGTCCTAGGTTCCCTCCATATGACTATTTGCCAAGAATCAGGTTGTAGACTGAATCGGACTCCTCTGTGAAGAGAACATTAGCCAATTGGAACTGTGTCCAATGTTGGTGCTGTTTGCACCATTGTACACGCTCTCTTGTGTGGGAGTGAGTGAGTGCGGTGCAAATGGCGGGCTTCTTGGCATGCAGCCCTCTTTCACCGAGGCTCCTGGACATTGTCTTCCTTGAAACTAATGTTACTGTGGCAGCAGCGAGGTCCCTAGACAGTTGTGTCACTGTAGACGTCCTCTGGCGCTTGGCTGTAAGTACCAGATACCGGTCTTCATTGGGCGTTTTTGCTCTCGGACGGCCTTGTCCTGGTCTTCTGGACACTGTCCCACTGTTTTTAAACTGGCTCCACATATTCAAAACAACGCTTGGAGTTACACTCAATTCACTTGCAACCTGAGCTTGGGATTGCCCTGCCTCAGGTCTACCTACAATTCTCCACCTCATACCTTCCTCTAAACGATGGTGTTCACTCATTTCACCTAAACATCAACAAAAAACAGCAAGATTATTACATAAATACAATAAAAACCGCTGCTGTGTTGTAGATTGGAATGAGCTGAGCAGCTGGATGCAAAGTTTTATACCTCTTGCTGGCTAAGCAACGCCCACAAAAATACGTAAACTCATTTCAGCGACACCAACGCCATAGTGACATTATATGGCAACTAACTGTCCAGGTTTTATGTGATATTTTCCGAGAAATGTGTGAAAATGCTTTCCATCTCTTAATTTTGTCCACCAGTGTAGGACCGGGGATCGGAGGACCTAGGTTTAAATCCCCAAGGCTAAACAAAAACCATTTGCACTTGCCAAATGTACGCGACATAATCTGAGATACTGTATGTCAAGTCAAAACGCACCCACATTTAGTATATCACATGCAAGCTAAAAATCTATGCCGGAAAATACTCTAAAAAAGACATACTTGAAATCATTAAGACAGTTTGTGACAAAAAGGCACTAAAACACTTTCAAAATGTTGCTCATTTGCTATATCTGTTTACAAAAAGTGGAACTCTACATCCAATAGAGGAACTGTAAAATGATTCGAGTTATTAAGACTGTTCTTTTTGGAAATCATGCAACTTACTTTTGAACAGCTTTTAAAATCATTTAATTGTAATAGACTCTAAAAGTTTAGAGTGACTATTTGTAAGCTTACTGTGAACTGTTACAAACAATAAACTTTTAGGGAGTAATGGCTTTTAAAAAGAGTGTTCGTCGACATAGATTTTTAGCTTGTGTGTTTATTAAATATGTATATATGTTTGTACGAATGTTTTTGTACTAAAAAAATTCAAAAGTAAATAGTATTTATTTATTTATTACAAATGACAGGCTTTAATAATCAAGTCATTTTAGCCTTCTGGCTTCAAAAGTAAATGTAAACTACTTACTTCTTCCAACTCCCTCTCCCTTGCTGCAGTTTCTATCATTCTCTGAAGCAGGTTCTGCAGGAATATCTAATAAGAAATCATTATACAAAAATTTAGAACGTAAACAAAATAAATTATTTTTACAAAAATCAATACTGTCAGGATAAAAAAAAGAGTTCTTAAAGTGGTTCCGTAGAGATGAAAAACTTTAAAGATCTCGAATCTGTATTACTGAAAATCTTCCTTCTCCGTCCAATATTTGAGCTAATTTTTGAAATTCTGTTATATCGATTGAAAAAAAAAAATCATAGCGTGGTGGTTTTTTTCTGTTTGAACTTAGTACTGGCTACTTCCTAAACTCAGGATTCGTGCCACTCTTTAGTTTGGGGCGCAAAGACGCAACAGCAAAAGTATTCTAAAATAAAGGTTTGACAACATCATGGTTCCGAAATTTAAAATTTATGCAGGAGAGGGGTGAGAGAAGAGGTTATTTTTCGGATACCAGGCAAGCTTACTTTACACAGGGTTCTTCCATAAATAGAAGTGCGAACTTTAGAGCAAAACACAGGAAAAAAAAAGAGAGAGAGAGAGAGAGAGAGAGAGAGTATCAAGAATTGCATGTTAATACAGGGACAAACACGTTACCCTCATGTATCACTTTTTTTATTCCCAAGAAAAGATGATGCAAAAAATTGTTCTATTTTTTTCAGGTAGTAATATATCAAACCTAGTGAAAATATCATACTTTATAAGAATACTTTTATAGAAGGATAGAAAATAAATTTTGAAAGGAAAAAAAACAAAAAACTTTTTTTTTAATTGCTGAGGGGAATTTCCGAACATTTAATTTACATGATAAATCGCTAAATTATTGAAATTTATGAATTTTAAAATTTACCTCTACTTAATGTATAGAACTTAGCAAACGGTCAAGAAGTTATTAGCATTTATATGTAACAAGTAGATAAATAAAAGCCTTCAGTTTCCTAGAAAGCATTTGGAAAGGAAAAAAAAATCCAAAACTTCAATTTATAGCATAATTTAAAACAATGTATTTTCCGTCTATTTAGAAAGTGCGCAACGAAAATTTAGTTTTCAAACTAATTTTTGCAACCAGTTCACTTTTTAAACAAGCTGTTGAATGCTGTTTGGAGTAACGCTAGCACATCCTACAACCAACTGATTCGGGTTCGTATCTGAATCTGGAATCGGAATCCCTGGAGGCGATTCTGAATATTCGAGAAAAATAGCAACACCACATTTTTTTCTCCTACCTCGTCATTCCGTGGTCAACTTGTGATCCCATTGTTGGGTCACAAGGTGACCATCACGAGAGGCGAATATGTTGACTTCACAGTGACTGCACATTACCTTTTCAATGACTATTCGTGGCCGAAATGTAACTATCATTTGAGGGTCACTTGAGAGCCACCCTGCATCAGAGCAGGTGCTGTAAAAAGAGGAACCGTTTTGAAAGTTTTTGGCCCGTGCATGATAGCTATCCTTAATATTAATCCATGCTCCTAAAAAGAGTTTGCATTTTTAAAATTCATAATCTTAATACGTTATCATTATATAAGTAAAAAGAGATTCCCCTCAGGGGGAAGACCTTCTTTAGGTTTTCACGGGTGTCGCAATCCCGGGGCCCCAGCGATCTTTCGCTTCTCTTTTGTTTACCCTCCTCTCTACTTTGCCTTCTCCTTCGCTTTCTCCCTCAGTGTAGTTTCCTCCTTGGAGGTGAGGGCCTCCCTTTAGAAGCTGTGGTCGCTCTGTGCCGTCAGCTTCTATTGGCGGTTAAACTGCCCACGCGTTTGCCGTGAATGCCGTGCCCGAAAATAGGGATCCTGGTAACTGAGGGGTATTTTCTTCAACACATTACTTTGGCCTCAGCTTCGGGTAAACGGGAGGTACACAGCGTTCCCATGTGTATCAATCGGCTGGTGGTAATGGTTCGACAGACTGCTAGGGTTCAAGCAAACGGACATCTACTGGGCATATCGTTAAGGGTGGATGCTGCTTAAGGGATGTACTGTGCGCGTATAGACCCGACTAGCACTATCACTGGTGCATGTACATGCATCCCCTTGTTGGGCTCCATAGTGGGCGGTGCGGTCGGGTCCGAATGTCCAATCCCCATTATGGATTCGACACTTTCCTTATCAAACGTCAACGTTCCGAACTCTCTTATTCAGGGAGCTATTACCGCAAAATTCTTTCTCGTAAAATGTCAGGAAGGAAACTTTAACCAAACGTCCCCATTTCTAATCCATAAATCTATACTTGCTAATGTTGGAGAAGTTGCAAAAATTAAAAAAATACGTTCTGGAGACATCTTAATAGAAGTAACTAATAACAAACAGGCTAACAATATCATGCAATTAAAAACTATCGGCCTAAAACCTGTCACTGTATCACCCTATAGGACGCTTAATTCATCAAGAGGCGCCATATCTGAACCTGACCTATTACACTACTCCGAGGCTGAAATCCTTGAAAATCTGAAATCCCAAAATGTTTGTGCAGTTCGCAGAATCTCTATCCGACGCAATAACTAAACACTGGACACTAAACATGTAATTCTGACTTTCCAATCACCTAAACTTCCTTCCCGTATCAAAGCAGGATACCTCTCATGTGCCGTTAGACAATACATACCTAATCCTACTCGATGCTTTCAATGTCAAAAGTTCGGCCATACCAAACCCTCCTGTCGTGGTTCCCCAACCTGTGTTCGTTGTGGGATCTCCGGCCACGACAGTGACACCTGCTCTAATCCATCTAAATGAGTGAACTGCAAACAAGATCATCCTTCATATTCCCGCTTATGCCTGAAATGGTCGTATGAAAAAGAAATCCAGTCCTTGCGTGTCGCACAAGGACTGTCTTATCCAGAAGCCCGTAAAGTACTGAACTCCCGTATCCCCAAACCCGGTCAGTCTTACGCTGAAGCAGTAAAATCTGTTAAATCAATTGCCATACAAACCGAGCCATCAACATCTGTGCCCGTCTCTATACCTACTTCCACTACTAAAACTAAAATCTTAAACTCTACCCAAAATAATTCTCCCATAGCTCTACAAAAAAGCACATCCAAGAAGAAGTCTCAAAGCAACAACTCCACTCAAAATAGACCTATAATCAAAAAATCTGCAGCCTGTAGAGCAAAATACAGTAAGACCAGACTTAAAAATATCCTTCCACAAAAACCCATTGATGACTCAATACTGCATTTAGATCCTACCGTCTCTGACATTTCAGACAATATCATGAATGATGATGATATTCCTAGTACCCCACTTACACCTACGGGGACTAAAAGCAAGCTCTCAATCATCCCTAACATCACATGATCATGGCTTTGCTGCTTTCATGGAACTGCCATGGTTTCCATAATAAAATTGACGACCTTAAAACACTTACCTACGACCACAATCCAGCCTGCTTTGCACTTCAAGATACTTATCTCAAAGCCGTTATACATCCTAGCATCCACCAATATACAATCCTTCGGAAAGACTATGAACTTAGGGATAGGGCCTCTGGTGGTGTGACCCTGTTAGTCAACAATAACTATTCTCACATAATAGTCGATCTGAATACAAATCTCCAAGCAGTCGCCGCTCGTGTCAAATTAAAACAGCTAACTACCATCTGCTGCATTTATATATCTCCCTCCTAATAAAATCATCAGCCAAACATCTCTCAATAGTCTTATCCAACAACTTCCTCCCCCTTTTATCCTCCAAGGAGACATGAACGGTCATAGTCCCTTATGGAGCAGCAAAGACACAAACAATAGAGGCCTACTTATTGAACAACTGTTAACCGACTTTTCTCTTTGCGTTACGAATAACGGGGATAATACCTACTTCCACTACCCAACTGAATCCTTCCATGTAATAGATCTTGCTATTTGTTCTCCATCTATCCTACCACTATAAACTTTTCAGTCTCCAGTGACTTACATAACAGTGATCACTTTCCGATTTTTCTCTCACCACTTTACTACAATCCGAAAGGCACCTTTACCACACCTAGGTATATTTATGAAAAAGCAGATTGGCCTACCTTTACTGCATTATCCAAAATCACCTCAAACATTCTTGAAGGCACTATTGAAGAGGTCGTGGATAAAGTCACTTCGGTCATTATAAAAGCAGCTGATGCCAATATTTCAAAATCGGGCATGACACCTCGGCGCAATAAAATACCGTGGTGGAATGAAACCTGTACATTAGCAAAAAAACAGCAGCAGAAAGCCTGGAGTGCTTTTCGGCGGTACCCTACCACCGAAAACCTAGTTCTTTTTAAAAAAGCTAAAGCTTATGCCAGGAAAATAAGGCGGCAATGTCAAAAACAATCTTGGGTGAAATACGTCTCCCCCCCACATAACATCCACTACTACTAGTAAGGAGCTATGGTTGAAAACAAAAAGAGCCATGGGAATCTATAATAACCCTTCAATATCCTGCCTGTCCATTAATAATAATATAATCTCTGATACAAAAGAAATAGCAAATAACATCGGTCAGACTCTTGCTTCCATATCATGCAGTACTTCCTTCTCAAACCCATTTTTTTCATACAAACAACAATCTGAACGAAAAAAAATAAAAACTCCTCACACTTTCCATACAATAGTGATTTTACCATCAATGAACTTAACCAAATACCTACGGCAATCCTCCAATACTTCTCCTGGTCCTGATGGCATTACTTATGAAATGCTGAAACAATTATCCTATGACTCTTTACTAAACCTCTTAAAACTATACAATAGAATCTAGAACGAACAAACCTTTCCCTCTGCCTGGAGCAATGCAATAGTTATTCCCTTCCCGAAACCAGGAAAAGATACGTCTAACCCTAGCAACTACCGTCCGATAGCCCTTACTAGTTGTCTCTGAAAATTAATGGAAAAAATGGTTAATGCCCGTCTTGTTTACATTTTAGAAACTAGGGACCATATACATCCCTTTCAGAGTGGCTTCCGCAAAGGCAGATCCACTATAGACAACATTTTAAATTTAGAGACACAAATTCCTAATGCTTTCCTCAGAAAGAATCACTTAGTGTCGGTGTTCTTCGATATGGAAAAGGCATACGACTGAACTTGGAGATACAGCATCCTTCAAGACCTCTATAATATAGGCTTTCGAGGCAATCTTCCAATTTTTATAAAAAATTTCCTATCACTCCCAAACTTTCGTGTCAGGGTCAACGGCACTCTGTCTGATAATTTCACACAAGAAGAGAGTGTTCCCCAGGGCTCCGTCCTTAGCGTCACCCTCTTCTCTATAAAAATCAATAATATTCTTAACCAATTGCCCCCAACAGTCTACGGTAGCCTATATGCAGACGACCTTCAAATCTCCTGCTAGGGGAAAGATATGCGTCTCGTCGAACGGTAGCTTCAAAATGCCATCAACCGCATCCTAAAATGGTGTGACACAAACGGCTTCACCATGTCTGTCGAAAAAACGATCTGTACACATTTTTGCCGGAAACGTGGGATCCATCCCGATCCAGAACTTTATCTAGGTCATAATACCATTGTTATCAAGTACTCTGTCAAATTTTTAGGTTTAATTCTCGACAAAAAACTTACTTTTGCTAACCCTATTTCTGACCTTCGCAGTAAATGCGAGAAAAAGTTTAATATTTTAAAGGTCTTAACCAATACCTCTTGGGGGGGGCAGACCGTGATGCTCTCTTGAGGATTTACTGTGCTGTCATACGTTCAAAAATAGACTATGCATGCTGCGCATATGGGTCAGCATGCAAATCAGTTTAAAAAAAAACTAGACACAGTGCATCATACTGCACTACGCATTTGCTCTGGTGCTTTTAGAACATCACCTGTACATAGTCTTTACGTTACCTGCCATGAGCCATCTCTCACCCTCACACGTCATAAGCTATCATTAAATACTTATTTTCGTATTCTTTCTCGTCCCTTACATCCATTAAAGAGCTCTTTCATAGATACTCATCTTGACCGACTTTATGCGAATCGTCCCATATATACTCCTCCTTTCGGACTAAGGATTAGTAGGAGCCTTGTTGGTACGCAACTGGAGGATGTTAACGTTTTTACCTGCTCTTTTCATGACATACCGCCTTGGGGTCAGATATTGCAGATATCATACCTACAATCTTTTAAAGGCTTTTCAAACCCCGACACTGACTCCATAGTATATCAGAAATTGTTTTTATACCACAGGAACAAATACCCAAACTACGGAGAGCTATATACAGATGGCTCTAAAACTGGAAATCACGTCGGCTTTGCCCTTGTAGGTAGAAATTACACATGAAGCTACACCCTCCCTCAGTTTTGCTCTGTCTTTACAGCTGAATTACTGGCCATTTACGAAAGCCTTCTGTACATCTCCAGAAATGATGCAAAGAACTTTATAATATACTCAGACTCCCTCAGTGTACTAGAAAACCTAAAATCTGGCTCTCAAACACATAGCTACATCATGAAAGTTTTACATAAGTATGAACAACTCCTAAACCGGGGGTACAGGATCCTCCTCTGTCGGGTACCCAGTGGAAATGAGAAAGCCGACACACTAGCCAAGAATGCGACCCTCCCATACACCAGCAAGCTCTCCTTTAGAGACATAAAATCTAGCATCTCCAGCATAGTGAAAGGTATATGGATCGAAAAATGGGACAGTGAAACTGGGAACAAACTTCATTTTATCCGCCCGGCACTCACACATTGGTCATCTCATCCCTATCGCAGACTAGATGTCATTTTGACACGTCTCCGCATCGATCATACGCGGCTTACTCATAAGCACCTACTATTTGGTGAACCTGCTCTAGAGTGCTACCACTGTCATACTTCCCTCACCACTCACCATCTTTTAACCTCATGCACTGCTTTTACCAATTTCTACAAATTCTTTTTAACAGTTCTCATCCCAAACTTGATGAAATACTGGGCGAAACCCCGCACTGTAATTTGTTCGCCTTTCTTCGGCGTATCCATATTCTTTACTCATTGTGAAGTATGTACTTTTCACTGTCTGGTATCTGGATGGGAGCCCCCATCCAGATGCTCTTGTCTTTTTAATCTACCTTTTACCTTTCTACAGTTTGCTTTTATCGTTTTTTAGACCTCATGGATTTTAGCTTTACATGTTTTATACAACACTTTTTTACCTGAAAACTTTTATCTATATACACACCATGTCTAGCGCAGTATGTCCTTTCTGGACCTTGTGCCATTAAACATCAACTATCCAACCAACCAAAAGATTAAAAGATCATGTTTGTGTCTAAAAATGAAACAATTCTTGCGGAATATGAAATGCTCAATCTAAATTTTCAAATCCTGCATGGTTCAGCAGAAGAAAATAGTTTATTTATTTTAATCTCGGGGTCTGTGTAGCAATCTTGAAGAGTTATAAATGGCACAAATTGCTCTTTTTTCACAAGTTTCTCGCGACAGAGTTTATCAATCTCACGCAATGTTTAGTTCATGATGTCAGGTTTTTCCAGACATAAAAGAGAAGCTAGTCAATGCTGCATGCAATATAGCTAGAACTACAGTCAATACTTAAAGAAGTTCTACAGTGATCAAAACAGTCCGAAAAGCCTGTATAATACACGTGAAAAAGTGTTTTGCTGAATTTAACAAACCTGTTTGGTTACATAGTTTAGTATCTTTGTTTTGTTAATTTAACAAAAGTTTGTTTGATTCAACCAAACTGATTTAACAAAATACATCTCTAAAAAACGTTATGTCGAATCTCAGAACCAATGACATTTGAAATCGTTCAACATTCAATTTTCGCATGCGTCATGGATGTGCGCAGGACCATGCAATCCAGAGTCAGAAAAGAAAATTCTTTATCACCCGAGAACAGAGGATTTGCACGTATGTCTGCCAATATGTTTAAGTATGGATGTAACATTAAAAAGTAAACTTGCTTAACATTCTTTTATTATTGTTATTATTAAACTGCACCCTTGGGTGTTTAGTATTAACTATACACATTTATTTTATTTTATCACAAACTAAAGAGCTATTCTGACTGCTTAGCTGTCTGATGAATAACAAAACCAAACCAAACAAAAAAAAAATTTGACTCGAATTTCTTCAAATTAAATTTGTGTATGCATATAAACAGTAAAATAAAAATGTAAATTTTGATAAATAAGTAAATTAATTAGGCTTGCCTCCTTAATTTTTGCTAACTGTTTGATAGATTTAACAAAATACCATAGCAAAATCAACAAAATAATTTTGGTACATGAAACATAAACATATCAGTTAACAAAGACATTTTATTAATTCAGCCAAAATTTGGTTTATTATAACCATATGAACCATTTAAACAAGTAGTTTGGTTAAATTAACAGAACTTTTATTAGTTTTAACCAAATTGTCTGTTTAAGTGAGCAAAATGTTCTGCTGAAATAACTATATAATTTCAACAAAATTATTTTTTAATTTAACTTAAAAATTTTTTGGCTCTGTTTCAAATTGATAGTTTCATTAATTTAACAAAACTTTTTGTTCAGTACATATATCATGGTTTTTTACCAATTACTATTACCACTAATATTTTAAAGGAGAAACATCAGCTACAGAGATCTTGCCTTTAAATTGTAATGCAAGTACTTAAGAGACAAAATTTATATATTTTATGACACTACTGAAAAAATAAAAACGAATAAGTAGAAATAAAATTAGTAACCCTCATAGCATACATACTTCGATTTCGCGTTCACTAATTTCTATCCAGTCCATCTACAGAAAAAAATGAAATAATTAATATTTTAGGAAATAAATATGCATAAAATGAGTGGAAAACAAACCGAAAAATGTTGAAGAAGTTTTTATATTTCAATTTTTTTTTCTTTCAGAAAATTTGAATTACATACGCTGTTAGTCTTCTACTTTTGTCTCGCATATTTCTTTTGTTTTCCTCCTCATATAAACTACAAGGGGAAAGAAGGTGCGAATTCAGTTCTGAAAAGGATGTTCTAAACACAGAGTTAGTAATATTCTTAAATCTATGGCTCTAAATTGTGGGAAACAGCACACCTCCACCCTCTTGAAGAATCCCGAGGCTCACGTTCATAGGTTTTAAGCGGTTGAGATTAGCTAAGCTGTCCGTCTTTGGCGATAGAAAAGACTATAAAATTCTAGCCTTCGTATTATAGCCTTCGATAATACATAGCATTAGATATATTCTTATCATGCTCTTAAATATGAGAAGTAATTTAGAGCTCCAGGCACCAACCCCATTATTTATGAAAACCCGAGTGACGAATCTAGCGGAAGCGCTGTGGGCTTCACCCCTAACCAAAAAAATTTTTGAAGGGAACATTTTGCTTTATTGTACATTTTGACTAGGTAAAATAATCTTTTCTTTAAAAATTTGATCGGTACCATTTTATTTTGTTTCACATTTTGTGAAGGTCACATTAGCTTTTCCCAAAAAATTAGCTCTCCCTTCCACCCCCCACCCCCACAAAAATAATTCTGTATCCGCTATCGTGAAGGCATAAGAAACAAAAATAACAAAGCATACTAACCTTCAGAACTCAACTATACTATATCTACTCAAGAACTCAACGCTGAAAAAGAAAAAAAAAAACCAAGAAAGATAAAACATACCAAGCGCATTGGTTATAAAACTCTTTCTTACACAATTGTATTATTTGAACATATCAAAATATCAAAAATTCAGTAGCAATCTTAACGTCTCAACCGGGCTCTGCAAATCACTAGCATTACAAAATAATCCGTTGTGACATATTTGCCAGTTGATCTGTTATTCTGAGGTTTTCAATTCTAGAATTAATAATCCCTGAGAGAAAAGGGCAAAATCTGCATCTTGTTTCGTGTAAGTTGCGGTTCTTATAGTTCTGCGGTATTGATAACTAAATTCTGATTTATTAATAGTAGGATTTGGTGGCATCCCGTTAAATTCACATATCAGAAAGCAAAAACAAATTCCGGAGTCTTATTCTTAGCGTCGAATCTATACTATTAAAATCTGTGCGCGTCTGTCTGTGTGTGTGTGTGTAGCATCATCTCCTCCTAAACGGCTGGGAGTTGAGTTTCGATCCAGGTGTCCACTTATTCGGAAAATTTCGAGAAAGAGCCTCCGCTAATTTAAATTTCGAAATTCGAATTAGTTCAGGAGATATTGATAAAAAACCCCGTCAAAAACACTAATTTTTGCTCTCCGCAACTCCGCGATTGTAACCCCTATAGTGAAAATGTGAGAAATAAGCATCGAGGTTGCCATGTTTGGCGAATTTATTAAATGATTTACACTCTTGCATTAAAAATAAAGGAATAATACTTTTTTTCTGTTTCGAATACTTGCTAGGTTATTTTTTAATTAAAATATCGTCTGCGTGGGAAATCAGAGCAGGAATTCTATATTTTTTATACGCAAAAGAAAAATGATTTGTAAATTTCAGAGACTAAAGTGTATAACTTTATAATTTGGCGAAAAAAAAAATGGCTTATATGCCGATTTTTGAGAAAGTGAATTCTAGTGATTTGCACAGTTTTAGGCTTGGCGCAATTTACGGAGAGCGTAAAGAAATAGTATTTTTAAAAACAAGTGTAGGTTTTACTAGAATTTAGCCTGAAATTTTAATTTTCTGTTCAGAAATAATGCAGTTATTAAGGCGATTTTAAATGATTTTCATCAAGTTAAATAAATTGATTTAAGTTAGGGAAACCCCGCCAAATTTCAGAAAATTAAACTTTTTCATTTGTATTGCTAATTCTATGCCCCGATTGAAATGAGTTGGTGTTACGAGCGTATGAATAGAAAATATTTTTTAATCCCGCCAAACAAGGTATAATAAAATAGGAAGTCTTTATAAATACGAATGCTGTTTGAGATGAATGAGAATATTTTTTAAACCCAGTAAGACTAGCTGGTAATGCCTTTAAATTATTGCATTTATTGTCAAGTTTAATGTGTGATTCATTTTGGCTATTTGCTATCAACTGCCGACGTTAATTACGCCAAAATGGCAGTTCTAGCAAAGTAAACATAAATAAATCATTTCATATTCTATTTTTAACACTGCTACAGTTTCCGTAGCAACGGAATCCATTGTTGCCACTTAAGTTATTCAATTTAATAATTAAGTGAAACCACTCATTTCTACAGCTCTTAAGACCCAAAAAAGTGAAAACGCATTAAATATGAAACAAATAGAATTTTAACATATTTGCGCATTAAAAATAACCGAAGGTTTTTCAGGCAATTCTGCATATTTTTCATTTTATTTCCTTCGCTTGTGACGTCATTTTCACGTCATTGTCTTCTGTTTTGCTGTCAGATTATCCGGAGAAGCACATTACACGCTAACGTATGTGTTGCTTCGGTGTTCATAAGAAGCAATTTGTCGGTTGCGTATTTGCCCAACCCCTCTGTGTGTCTAAATTGAAGCAATGAAACTTTGTAGGCGTTTCTTTTTTTAAACTAGAAAAAGGCAGATTAACGTCGTTAACGTGGAAAAAATATATATGGAAAACTATTTAATTGGTAGCCGTAATGCGAAATGATAATCGATTATTAACATGGGCAAAACAACAAAATTTCGAAAGTATGAAAAGTCAGGAATATGAAATGAAAATCCAAAATAAATCACCAGAGACTATAGGATAAGCATCGCGTACGAGAATGATATTGCAATCGTGTACATAACAAAGGCGCTTGCAAGAAATACAAAATATAATATGAAATTAATTGCTCTTTCTTCCCATGGCTTTTGCGGAATCTTTACGAATAACGGGATCCGGTGTGCTTAGAATATTTCATATAAATTACTTATATGTTAAAGTTCTATTTATTTTTCCATATATATTCCAGTTACTCCAGTTACAAGACCAAGAGCTCTAGAAACGATTTCAGATTTTGTTTAATATTGAATTTGACACTATGCAATTAATCTATGTTAAAAATAAAATATAAAATTAGTTATTTATTATGGTGAATTGGCAGTGAGATCAACGTTAGTTTTATGTAACAAGTGTGCTACTGTATTAAGAGTTCAGTAAAGGTAATAAGCTTTTCCTCTTAAGTTACGTCACAAATGTTTTCATTTACGAAAGCGACAAAATCTTCACGGAAACAGGATGCATTTTTGGTTTCTGAACGTACAATGTGCATCGATTGTTTCGTGTAGGTTTTTAAAATTTGGGTAAAATTTAATAAAGTCATCTGCAATATAACTGTGCTAATGCATTGTCCACGCTTTACGAAATGCAAGATAAGATAAAATAGTATTCAACATCATGTAATGTTATTAATATGGTATGTATGAATGCCACAAATTAAACCTAAAAAAGAGAATTATATGATGTAGAAATAAAGCATTTTTCGAAAGAGAAAAGTTTCGTCTGCATACCGTAAAGTTCTTACTTTTCTGATCGCCAGTGACAATGACGTAGTTTTTGTGTCATCATGTTGCAATTGTCTCAAATTTCCACTCATGGAGTCAGCTTTTCGTCAGAATTCCAGCAATTTTTCACTATTAGAGATTCCTATCACTGGGTTTAATTCGAATAATATGTGTAAGGAAAATATTCGTCTCCTACCGTGCGGAGAACTCGGTAAGCAGCTAGTTTAACAATAAAAGTCGCGAAACTTGGTGGTATTATGCCAAGATTTTGGACATAACCTCAAAAAAGCTGTACGGCCTCACCATGGCAGAGTAGATAAGGCACTGAACATGGTAGACGGCTGAAGTGTACAGGTAGTACGTTCGAGCCTACCACGCAGCTGTCGATCTAACGATATGGAGATTTGGTTGGTTTTCTCCAGATGTAACGTGAATACGCATCAGAACACCTTAAAAGTCTCCCGCCATGTAGATAGCCATAGCTCCGTAGGTAGATGACCCTAGTTTAAGCTTGCCAAAACACACACACACACACACACACAAAATAAAAAGCTGCAACCCAATTAATGCAAGTTTGTGTGACCCTCTATAAGAAGTTTAATTGTTATTAGCCGCTTTCGGTGACCAGTTTTGGCCGTCTATGGCCTCTTCGCGGCCAAAATGTGTAACCTAGAGCACACTGGCCGCTTCGCGACTGTCTTGTGCAACCTACGGCACGGGCCTCTTCGCAACCGAAATTTGCAACCTGCGGGTCGTCCGCCTTCAGCAACCAGTTGGTCCAGCTGTCGTCCAGCCTTCACGTCCAGCTTATGAAACGAACGAGCCGCTTTTACACGTTTCGGTGAGCGGCCGCATCCAGCGACCAGCTGGTCCACCGACGGCCTCTTCGCGACCAAAAAGTGCAACCTACAGGCTACCCGCCTTCGGCGATCACCTAGCCCGCCAAGGGGCCGCTTCGAAAAAAAAAAATGTGCAATCTACAGGCCGCTCACCTTCGGCGATCAGCTGAATGAGGAGGGAGATGTTAACTTAGTCGAACAGCTACGTCTGTGATTTTTTTTTTTTTAATTGGACTCGTTCACTCAGCTCTGAACTCGAGAATTTCTTTCTGTTTTCTTAAGATATTGGATTCAACAGAAAGAAATTCTAAAGTTCAGAGTTCAGTTGTTGAAACACGACTCCAATTTTTAAAAAATGAAATCATAGACGTAGTCGTTAGACTGACTGACACAGTTAACACACATCTCGCGAGATATTTAGAGCTGAAAGTAGCTGCAAGTTAAAAAGGTTAATATTTTAGAGATCTTTCGAACTGTATGGGGCACAGGGAGCGGTGAGTCGATCCCGGAATTATTACGAACAGGCCTTGTATTATTTAGATTCCCATTTATTAATTGAGGAGTTTTTTTTTCAAAATAACCGGGAAAGCTACCGGGTATAAGCTTCACCGTCACCCAAGTAATGTAGCGGCTAATGAGCTGTTCTGTCACACTTTTAGGCAGGGTTCAATTCCGGATAGGGCTTGGGTGTTAACGTGTCCGTCCCGGGAGTAATAGTGGCCGCCTCCTGCGGGCCCCCATAGTGAAATGGCCAATACTTCTGTTGTTAGTAGCAGCGAATGCTTGTTCGCCAAGTGCCCACCCTTGGAAAAAAAATAGACTAGACTAGACTGCTGCGAAGGCTGGCGATGTTTGGCATTTCATTATGGGGGCTCCCAGTAGGGAGGCTAACGCTGCTAATTTCCTCGAAGCAATTGCGGTGGAGAGAGTTATAGCACTGGAGGTCAATTCTCCCTCGGTCGTTCGGAAATAATCGGTGTTTTGCTGTCGACTGGCTAGAACCAGTTGTTTGGTTATAGACTGCTCTAACAACTTTCGGTATTCGTTTAGCCAAGTTTAGCCAATCACAAGAACCCATTGACGCTCCTTCTTAAGACTCCCCTCAAGTAAACTCAAGATATCGTTTGAACTTTGAACGAAGATTAAGCTCTTATATAAGGCTATATTGTACTGTTCTTGAAATAAATGAATGTTTTTAAACTGCCATGAGCGTAATATACTGGGGCAATGTGTTGTGTTGTGTATTAACCTTCTACAAGCAAATTTTCCCAATTGCGAACATCAAATTAAAAATTTATTGGAAAATTAAATTTTACCAATATTCATTTGGAAAAGTTGCAGAAATAGTTAAATGTTAGTTAAAAGAATTTTGGGAAACTGGAAAAAAAAGTCATAAAAATAGCCATTTTTATAAATTTTAAAGAGCTATCTTTATACAACCTCCCCCTTCAAACTTAATTCATATCTTTACTTAAATTTAAAAATAAATCTTTCATTAGTTCTTAATATTTCTTTTATTAGTTGAATTATCCATTACGATATTCTGTTTTCTTAAGTTAATGCAAAATTATAGTCAGAAATGATCCATTCTTAAAATCGGGAACAAAGTGAAAATTGTATCCAATATTCCTCCCCCCGCCAGATTTAAATGACTAATATCCTTCAACTAACGCATTAGAAGACAAAATATGCAAAAAACCAACTCAAAACATGCCTGGATCTAAATTCGGTCTGTAATAGATTAAGGCAAAACTATTCAGGGCTATCTGTCTAAGGAGACGTGCCTTGGGCACGTAATGTATTGGAATTCTTTTGAGTAAAAGTATGAAAAGAACTATAATCGCTGCATACACCATTTTGAAGAGGGTACATGGTACAGTACACAGGAATAACTTGTAAACATTTCGTATAGTAATCAATGCAGTGGCAGATCCAAGGGAGGGGGGAGCTCTGGGGGATTGAGCCCCCCCCATTATAAATATGCACTGCTGCATTATAAATATGCATTATAAATATGCATAACCCCCCATTATAAATATGCATACCCCCCCATTATAAATATGCAGCGGTGCATTATAAATATGCACCGCTGCGCAAAACTTAAGAAACAGGTTCTCTTTTCGCAATAACTCCACGGGAAATCATTTAAGAGACAGAAATGAGATACAGCATTTTGTATTTAAGCAATGACGAAAGCATGTTTGTGCAAAATTGAATACAATGCATACAGTATGGAATCAAACAAAAAAAAGGCTTTATTGAACTCATAGTATCGTTACTCATGATCGTCTGTGCAAGAACAACAAGCAGATTTTCCTTAGAATGGGATATGCACTCCCATTACTGCAGTGGTTGCTTCGCACCGTCTCTCCATACAGAGCACCAGATTGTCCAACAGTTCTTGAGGTAAGAGTGCCTATTCCTCAATTAGCATCTGTTTTAGTTGTTGGGTGTTCCCCGGAGGATGTAATCGTGCCGCAAGACATCTCCCCAAAGCATCCCACACATGCTCTATGGGATTTAAATAAGGGCAGTTTGCTGGAGAATCCATTCGAGGGATAACTTCACTTTCCAGTAGCTCCTGAACAGCAGGAGTCTGGTGTGGCCGTGCATTGTCATCCAGAAAAACAAATTCTGCTTAAATGGCACCTCGGAGCAGCCGCACATGGGGAAGGACCGCCTCCCGACAATAGCGATCTCCTGTTACAGAGCCTCTGTCGAAAACATGGAGCTGTCCGCCCGTTCAGCATAATGCCTGACCAGACGAGAACTCCAGGGCCTTCTTAACAGTTTCTTTCCGTGAAATTACTGGGATGAAACCGTGTCCCGACCACTCTCCAAATCAACTGGCGTTGAGAATCTCTTGTGGCACTGAAGCGACTCTCATCCGTAAAGAGTACATGACTCCACTGATGTGATACCAGTTTTTGTGGTCCTAGCACCACCCTGAACGGTGACACCAATGGTCAACTTTCAAAGGGATGCAGCGTTCAGGACGGCGGGCTAACAGATCACTTTTGTGAAGGCGTCTGGACCTGGACACAGTAAGCCGCGACACTTGTCGCCTTGTTGCTGTGCACAGCTGCTGAGCGATGGCGCTTGCTGATTGATTTCGGGCTCTTTTCTGCTGCAGCTGCAGGATGATATAACGGTCATCCACTGCAGTTGTTTTCCTGGGGCAGCCACCACCAAACTTTCTAACAGTTGTACCTATGGTTTGGAAGGTTTTCTAAGCGCGTAAAACAACACAATTTTGTTGATCCTGAACTCTTCAGCCACACTGGTCACACTACGCCCTTCCTCCAGCTTTCCGATCATTCTTCCACGTGTGAAGTCGTCCAAGTGATTTCTTCAAGCCATAATTCACGAAAGAACTTATTTGCACTTGCAGCGAACATCTTTCAATGCGTCTCCCACCATCCTTTTATCGTAGCCTTCAGGTGCGCGCCAACTGCAGGCATTTTGCGTACGCTCACATCGCCTGTGACGTTTTGTTCCTGATATTTGCATACGCATGACCTTTCTACTGAATTGCATGTTCATTGTAGTGATCACAAGAACCCCTTTTCTGCAATTTCATGGCTATCTGATTAAAATCTAGATGGTTGCTTAAGTTTTGCACACCAGTGTATGTACATTATTTGTATGCGTACGTTACTTATACAAAAATATTAACATTAATATTTATTGAATTCTTCTGGGCTAAACATAATTTTTCTAATTACAAAACTAAGATGGAACTTTTGTTTCTAAACAGTAGGAGGGGAAATTTTATTGACTCCCCATCGCCACAATAAAGGCTGAAGCACAGTTCCCCCATTTTATGTGTATAGTAGAAACTGTCTAATGTGACCACCTTTGGGAAGAGCAAAACTGGTCATTTTACAAAGGTGGTAAATTTTGATGGTCGTAAAGTAAAATTACATGAAAGTGGTTCCCACAGACAAGCGATCTCTTTACCAAGGTAGTCACTTTAGCAGGTTCCACTGTATTTCAATGGAGAACGGGACACATACGGGGGAAAAACTTCCTTTGCTCTCGCCATTGTGTAAGGGACAGGTTTGCGGTTTAGTCCAGAAATCTTTTGTTGGTGGAACCTGAATGGTCATTAAAAAGTCGTAAAATTTGTGGACTATGCCCTGTTACCCCCTGCAGTCGCGTTAGACTCAGCGGCAGTGAGCATCGGCCTTTAATGATGTTGAAGCATAGAAAAACAACCAACATCCCCACCCGCAGTTTGTACAGTTTTCATTCTTTCAACTACTCTCAAAAGTTGTCCACACAACTCAGACGTATAGGTACAAATCCTCCTAATATAAGTAAAATATATCCGAAGATATCAGACAAAGCGAGTGTCTGGCAGCGTATAGAGGGTCTGGTTTTCAAAAGAAAGCCGAAGTTGTAAATAGCAATTGAAGTTGGTTTATTACAGTACTCACAGAAAAGGGTGGGAATTACTTAATCTTTAAAACCTATTGCAATCCTGAAATGAAAAAATGTATGCTGTGAACACTGTATATTGCTCGGTGCCTATGAAATGGGTTCACTAATGCATTCAGCAATCCTACTCCGCACACACTAAAATGTTGATGGGGAGGACCTGTGAACAATAACTTGAATAAAAAAGGTCGTTGCTGAAAAGCCACATCTTGCCGTCACTACAGGGCATATAGCGAATAATCTTAGCGAACAACTTTACGGCTTTTTAATGACCAGTCAGGATCTACCAACGAAAGATTAAGGTGTTAAACCGCAAATTCCGCCAGCCAGATAATGGAGAGAGCAACGGAAGACTTTCTTCCCACCTCAGTATCCCGTCGTCTATTGAAATAGATTGAAAACGTGGCTAATCAGCATCGACCTTAACTTGATCGGTATAAGGACGACCGACAAATCCCCCCCCCCTTCGAGTTCTCTCTCGACGAGCCTGGCATCGGGCAACATATTTATTTAGTTGTGATATACCATGCCTAGTTATATACTGGAAGAAACAGTATTGGGAAATCAATGTACCATTCTAATCGAAAATGGAGCCTCCCCCTCCCCCAGAGGGTTTTTCTGCCCTGAATCAATGCCTATTTATGGCAGTTAGAACACAGACGAACAAACCGAATTCATAAACAATTTTCAACTTCATTTGAAAGAGTTAAAAACATATTTCTGTCTGTTGTTGAATGTGATTTCTTATATTTGATTTAAGAATTCAAAATTAACATGAAAAATCCTATAAGTAAAAAAAAAATGTTTTCCCCAACGTGTGGATTTTACACATCTATTAAATAAGGCAGATAAATCACGCCAAATGCTATCCCTTTTAAAATACTTTGCAACAATAATAACAGTCTTTATGGCCAAATTTCGCGACGAGTCGTTGTCAATCTTGGCTACATTTTGGGAATAACCTCACAAATGCCGTATATCACTTTCGTAAAACCCTGTAAACGAATTTTAAATGTTATTAGCATTTCTTAAATGAAGAATGAGTTGTTATACGTATCTAATATTCTTATTGTATTATGCTTGAAATAGATTCATGTCTCTCAATTGCCAAACACTTTCCAATTGTTAGACAGTGTTAGGGCTGTTCATTTTGGAAATTGTGCAATTTTGAGCAGCTTTTTAAAAAATGTAATTGTGCTAGAGACTCGGAAAAATTTACAGTGTCTCTTTACAAGTTTACTGTGAGCTAATACGAATAATGAACCTGTAGGAGTTAAAACTCAAGGGAAAATGCTAAACATACGGAAATTTGCAATATTTTCCTATACAAATAACTCTTCGGCCCATTTTTGAAGACAATTTTTGTGCTTATGATTTTTTTTTTTAAGTTGCCGGAAACATAAAGCTTTACTCTCAGTTTTAGTCCACAGTGCATTGGGCGAAGAAACATTATTGATTTTTTCGAGTGTTTGAGATCATTTGTTTGTTTTTAAAGCTGTTCAAAAGTTCTGTGACGGCGATCACCAGAGGCGGATCTACGGCTCCCCCCCCCCCCATTGAAACTGAATTTAGACTAGATAGAATAGAGTTCTGATTCTTAGTTAAAAACTACGTGTCTAAAATCGGTTATTTTGAAATTTTAATTTACTTTTTTGATTTATTACTTAGCTTTTTAGACTTGACCTCAATCAATGGTTTTTAACCCTTTCGTTCCCAGGCTACAGGTATTTTCAAAACGAGTATCAAATTTCGGGCTAAGGAATCGCCCGAAATTTCGTCTTCTCCTTGAAACATTTCGGTTTCTTTTAAGGATGATCAGTAACCTAGTTTTACCATATATACGTGATAGCGCAGAACAGTTAATTGTTTGAACGGGTTATGGCAAGTGCAAAGAACAGTGTTTGAGCGATGATGTCCATTCACCCCCTGCAAAGTCATAAAAAGGGGGAGCTAAAAATACATATAATTCGCTGTTAATATAAACAGTCTTTGCGCGCGCCTTGTGCGGTGCGCGTCTCGGATTCTGTACTCATGTGTACCTGATGTGGAATACCTTATGATAGATGTACACACAGACCTCAAAATACACATAGACTAGACACCGCTATGATTTCTCTGTGACTAAAGTGATCAGAAGCAGTGAGAGGGGCTGAGAGCTACCAGACGGTCCCGAAGACTGTTTACAAGTTCATGAACAAAAGATCGGTACTCTTTTGCTTTGTAGAAAGGGGAAAGCGCAGCAACCCCCCCCCCTAAGGAAGAGGATTGAATTCGCCAATCGTCATCTTTGGGACCTCCTTGGCAGCTGACAGCTCCTCCTACAGCTCCCGATGATTTTAGTCACAACGAAAGCATTGGGGCCCTAGTAGCAAACGGTCATCGGTTCCTGAAATGCCGATGATCGGACAGGGAGGAAGCGCAGCGCACGCCATGCAAGGTTCTTCATCGCGTCGGGGGCTCTTATCTCGGAATGTGCTCGGGCATGTCCTCTCCCGAATAGTAGGGTTGGATCATCGGCAAGGGGGGAAAATTGGGCGTAGAGGCGTTGTAAAGCCGATGCGATTGGGTTTATATTCATCTCGGAAGAGCAAACACCTTGCAACTTAGGATGTGAAGCCTATGACCTTTGATAAAATTTTAAACTGAACAATCGATAAAAATTGGGGTATATCCCAGCTAGATAAAATTTTTTAAAAGTAAAAAAAGCAAATTCAAACTTTTTCCTCTTCTCTTTGAATTTAATGCTGCCATCTGAACTTCATTTTTCAAGCTTCCGAGAGTTGGTTTCGAACTGGGGAGCTAACGCTTGGTAGCCGGGCATTCTAACCACTAGACGGTGGTCTGACTCGTTATGGGTGAGACTAAAATTTGAAGTGATTGTTGTTTCAAGTTCGATTTTGAGATTTTTTCTGAAAATCGTTTTAAACTGCGTAAATTTTTGTCGGCGCATCACATACGACTTAAGTGAATAAAGCAAAATTTAGTGACACGATAGGTGGTCGTACAACTTAAACTATGCCCCTAAAATTTAAAATTTGGATTAGATTTTGAGATTTTGTGAAAACTGTTCAAACTGCTTAAGTCCCAGCTAGAAAATGTTTGCACTTCTTGTGCAGAAAATTTGCATATAAAGTGAATATTTTGAATACTTTGAAAAGTATACACTTTTTGTGCACAAATTTTGATAATATAAAATATTCACTTTTTGGTATGCATAAAAACTGTATATAATTTGCACAAAAAGTGTATGCTTTCAAAATATTAAAAAATATCCACTTTTTATGCACAAATTATACACAATCTATACTTTTTTTGCAAAAAAAGTGAAGACATTTCTAGCTGGGTATATTCATCTCGGAAGAGCAAACGCCTTGCAACTTAGGATGTGAAGCCTATGACCTTTGGTGAAACTTTTAAACTGAGCAATCGATAAAAATTGGCACATATATCGTTGATTTGCATATTAGCTTGTTTATTTCTTTTATTGTATCAATAATTTCATGTACTTTCATATGCATATATAATTTTATAACTAAATATCCTTTTCTTCAAGGCTGTTCTAGGGAAGAATGCAAGTTTTTGAATGAGTCATTTAAAATTTACACAAAGGAAAATTTCTTATATAGATATATATATATATGAGACGTCAGATATTTCAAGTAAAGTTTCAGAGTTAAGGCAGGTAATATGGTTTATTGAACATTACATTTAAGTTACAATTTAGAATGAGAAGAGGGGAGGGGAGACGGGTACAAGAATCAGCGTGGACTCACTAAACAGTTCTAGTGGCAGAAGTCCCCCGATTTTCGATGTGCGGGAGTATTTACGCTTACCACACCACGTGGTCTGCGAAGACACAACTCCTCCTCTCTCTTATCTCTGATCGAACCACACACATTTACCAACATGACCCGCATCCAGGCCTACAAGGGCGTGAGGACACGTGGACTCACTAAGCAGCTCTAGTGGCAGAAGTCCCTCGATTTTCGATGTGCGGGAGTACTTACGCTTACCACACCACGTGGTCTGCGAAGACACAACTCCTCCTCTCTCTTATCTCTGATCGAACCACACACATTTACCAACATGACCCGCATCCGGGCCTACAAGGGCGTGAGGACACGTGTACATCTAAAGAACTCAGAATCGACGGCCTGATGTATGGCAAATAACAAAATAAATAAAACATAGCTCCAGAGAGCGCGTGGCAAGTATGACAGGAAAGTAAAACTTACAGTGAAAGTACCCGCTTGAACAATACCCAAACTAGTAAAACCCAAATTACCTTTTTATACATTACAATATCCCCCCGGCAAAAGAAGTCTGACGAGCAATATCATTGAGGTGGCCAGTCTCTCACTTGCGAGTCAGACGTCCTTGCAACCTAATCTTAAAACTGCGAACTAATCTAATTTTCAAGTTTAGACACCTTTAATTTTTCTGACTAGAATTCTGGAGTTATGTTGTACAACACTTGAGGGGCAGGATGCAGTTTCTAAAATTTGACAAAACATAATGATGCAATAGTACGAAAATCTTACAATAAAAATAAAACAATGAGTGCGCACATTTTTTTTCAAATTATCACAAGTAATATTTACAACCTAGGTGGGATACAATAATACTGTACAACAATATAGTAATATAATTAAACAAAATGGAATAAACATGGCTGACATTCATTTTCTTTGGCAAATACTTATGGCTTTGGCTTGCATGGCATAAAGTGAATGGAATGAAAATAACTTGGCAAAATAGTTGGCAAAATGCAGTTGGCAAAATGGAGTAAATTTATTTAATGTAAAGGCAATAAAAAAATGTAAAAATGTGCGTAGTGTGTAGAAAATTTCGAAAACCATAGCTGTGAAACAGCAGTATTAACAGGAACGCTTGCTAGAAGAATTTTTCAAGGTAATACAATAAATGATAGCCTGCATGAGGTACTGCATTTATGTGACCTGACATTTTTTTTTTTTTCTAGCAATGTCTTGTTGTACTTTTCTTATTTGGTTATTACTAGTATTTCTTAACAATCTGAGGGCGAATACTCTCCTCAGAGGTTTTATTACTAGTTAACCGTCTAGGCAAATTTAAATTTTATTACATGAAAAAAAAAATAGTTGGCATCATTATTCAATAAAGGAAATAATATACGATCATTTTGGCACACAAAAATTTTACACAGTAAATATTCAAAATAAAACATCTACATTTAAGCAAACCTAATATAATGCAAGAAATTTTTTTTTTATTTACATTGACACAATAAGTATTTGTTGTTTTCATTTAAGTTATCGTACCCGGGTGCATGAATTTGTCATAAATTTTCAAGTGACTTTTCAGTGAATAAAATGACATAATCTCAAGTAAATTAGAATTTGTGTCAAGTTGAGAGTCCCAATCGGTAAGTCATTTCAGGTAAATAATCGAATGAATCTAAACTACGTCATAGTATGCAAATAACAAAAATTCAAATTTCAAATCTTCAGGAAATATAGGTAATGTAGTAGTAATTTAAGCATTAATTTAATAAAAGTAAGACCAGTATAAAACTTCAATTGAAATAAAATATTTAATAACACAATTCAATTGTAAACTTACCTTAATGAAAATACTATATTAATCAAAAGAAGCGCAGATATATCAATACAATTTTTTTTCTTTCTTTTTTTTTTCTTTCCTTTTTTTTTCTTTTCATTTTTTATCAACATTAAAATAGCACTTTAAAATAACACACACAATTAATAACCATTTAAATATAATGTTCACTTCAACTCTAAAATAAAAATCGCTTACTTTTACGAAAGAAATTGATATCCACAAATTAAAATCGTCATCCTTCAAAGATAAACAAAAGGAAAAAAAATATCTTCTCTCACAGATTTAAGGCAGACAGGAGAAGGAGGTTCGGTCAACATAAGTTATACGCACAACACACAAAAACAAAAATTTCAGCATGATGACAAACGGCTTCAAAACACTTTTCTCCCCCTAATTGCTGCAAGAAAGAGGTGAGTTATATCGCAGCTGTGATGAGGCCAGGCGTTCCTCGGGGGCCCCTTGGATTGCGTTGAAGGCAGTGAAACTCCGCCGATTTCCATCGGATTTTCAAAATAACAGTGGACGTGTGAAGAAAAAAAATAAATAAGGAGGCACAGATTTCTGGATGGTAAACACTGTACAGAAAGATGATATCAGATAACGGAGGGCAGGCACTTCTTTAATTTATGTGTCGGCATCAGCGTCGTTAGTCGCTATGGAAAACTCAGGAGCGCAAATTTTTCGATGGGCTTCATGGGAGGTCAGGCGAAAGTAGTTTCATCAAAGCAGGGAATGAGAAGCCCAGATATCTGCAGTCGGTGAAGGGCAAGTTGGTTCTACGTATCTCTCTGATCGGCAGGCGGTCGGCATAACGCCGCATCTCCGGCGTACTCCGCATCTTCGGGTAAGCAGTGCTCCCCGTCTCCCAGATTACTGAGCGTTAATTTTTTACAATTTAAAAATTTTAATTGGCACACAGGCAGTCATCCTGTCGACTATTTGAGACGTCAGATATTTCAAGTAAAGTTTCTGAGTTAAGGCAGGTAATATGGTTTATTGAACATTACATTTAAGTTACAATTTAGAATGAGAAGAGGGGAGGGGAGACGGGTACAAGAATCAGCGTGGACTCACTAAGCAGTTCTAGTGGCAGAAGTCCCCCGATTTTCGATGTGCGGGAGTATTTACGCTTACCACACCACGTGGTCTGCGAAGACACAACTCCTCCTCTCTCTTATCTCTGATCGAACCACACACATTTACCAACATGACCCGCATCCGGGCCTACAAGGGCGTGAGGACACGTGTACATCTAAAGAACTCAGAATCGACGGCCTGATGTCTGGCAAATAACAAAATAAATAAAACATAGCTCCAGAGCGCGCGTGGCAAGTATGACAGGAAAGTAAAATATACAGTGAAAGTACCCGCTTGAACAATACCCAAACTAGTAAAACCCAAATTACCCTTTTATTCATTACACACACACACACACACACACACACATATATATATATATATATATATAAATTTCGCACTTTTTCAGGAAACTTCCAGAATTTTTAGTCGCTGACAAATTTTGTTTTAAAAATATTCCTTGTCACCCCTCTTTGACAGAGATTGACTAAGGCAAGGTGCCCTTTTAGCTAGCATAAGATAGATACATACAGGAGACCACGACAAAGCTAAGAGCAGGAAGAGGACAACATGATTCAGCATTTTGTCGCCTGTCTTGTCTTCCCGCGTAATAGCTTAGCCAATCAACAACCTTAAAACAAACATATGGTGTGCATATGATGCTCTTTGCACATTAATGAAGGAACGGAGATATCCAGCCGTTCAGCTACTTGGTAGAAAGACCGATATAAACCTGTTTGCTCGCTTTACCCTTCGCAATCTTGAAAGCGCCTATCAGATCTCAGTGTAAAGATTCGATCATCGGGAAAAGATGAACATACGAAAAATTAAGGATGATCAGAAATGATCAGGCGATGAATAGCCGATGCACCGATCATAGGCCTGGTAAAGCCCGAGCAAAGATTGCTGCTAGGGGTTTGTCTGGTCTACGGGTATTTTGAGGTCTGTAGATGTACATAGTGAGGGGATGGGGAGTGTAACATAGACATCAAGTGAGTAGGAATCCCAAGTGGCTATCTTCTGTATCATTGTGAAAGGTTCTTTTGTTCCGCCATTTGGATTTTCAGGGATATTTTGAAAGAATAATATTATTATAGCTAATTTTCCTTACCTGGTTTTCGCACATTTACTGTTTATACAAAAGTACATCCGTTTTGAATGTTTAGGAATGGTGGAAGAATTTCTTGAAAGTACTGTAGTCCTATCTAAGCAGGCTTAGCCCATTGAAATTGCTTTCGCCGCTTGGTCGTTCTTTTCGGGTGAAGCGCTAGTGTGATTCATTTGTTCTCTATTTAGCTCCGTTCGCGTGTAGAATTTAATTTAAATGCAAATATTATGGCCTCAAGAAAGCGGTCATTGAATCGTAATGTTGGTGATTATTTTATGAAAATTCCAAAAACTGATAATTTGTCTAGTGAGAGTGAAAGCGGAAATCATCAGGAAGAAATCATAAATGCCCAGCCCCAGAACAAGCTATTTCAAGGAGAACAGCACTCACAAAATACAGGGGGAATCTAAACTCTTGGGCAAAACTTTAAGGGGTGATAGGGCACACAATGAGGAATCGTAATCACATAGCAATCTGGGGTGAAACGCAGTTTTAACTTACCCGGTAATAATCACTTTTGGAAAAGCATTGAAGTGTCCGTCTAATTTCTTAACCAAGTTTCATAAGCAATAGGCTCGTCTCCGAAAATTTCATCTTTGAAATAAAATAAACTTTTTAAACTATCCATTTTAGTCTTCTGTTTTGAGAAAAATACATTAGTTTCTGACGAACAATGGTCGGCAAGTGACTGTTGTTTCAGCACTTTTTCCGAAGTGATTATTAACAGCTATACGAAGACGACGTTGCCGACCCCACATTGCTATGTGATTCTGATTCCTTATTATGTGCCCTATCACCCTTTAAAGTTTTGCCCAAGAGTTTAGATTCACCCTGTATACATGCATCACTAACAGGCAGTTTGTAAAGAGGTGCATTATTAGAAAGAATATAATGATATCGCTATGGAAAAAAGAGGTATGATTTAAATTAATTTTTTCAGACATTGTTTTTCCTATGAAGTGCAAGTCCTAGCAGGTTCGAGTATTTTATTTTATCGGAAATTCGCACATCTTTCTCGAAATTCGATTACGTAATACTATATGTAGGTTGAAAAATTAAATATACAGACGACATGTAAAAAATCGTGCCAAATGTCGCCAAGCTTCGATAACCAGGGCCTCTGAGAGAAATTTTATAAGGCGGGAAGAAAGTCTTCCCGGCCCCTTTCGTAAAGCACAAAAGTTTCGAAAAAACAGGAGGGACGGAAGGGATTTTTTTTTTTTTTTTTTTTTTTTTTTTTTTTGTAAAACTGCTCTTTTAATGATTTTCATACAAAATGCTAAAAGGAAAGAGAGTGGGAGGGAAGTTTGTCTGATATGTAATGATACTTTTAATTCATGTTCGAAGATTGAAAAAAATACTAATATTTAAATGGTAGAATTAACATTTCTGCCATCTAAATCATTCTAGAATTATCCCAGATAGCACAGTTGTCCATTTTATATCCATTTCTGATCCATCTCGCCCATATAACGTCCATGTCTATAGATAGACATCCAGAAGACAATATTTATGGACATAATCTGGAAAATCCAGAAACTGTCCATGAATAGACCAAAATTAGACATTTAATTTCCAGAGTAAGTCTTTTTTATAGACGTGTCCCAGATAATCCATAGTACCTTAGTGAAATGGCAAGAAGCATGGATGGAGATGTCCAAGACTTGACCTAAGTAGGTCCATATATAGACGTTGATGTCCAAGACTTGCCCATACTAAGTCCATACGTGGACTTAGTATGGGCAAGTCTTGTATACGTAAGCACGTCCATAATTATGTCTATATAGACAAGTCTTGTATACGTAAGCACGTCCATAATTATGTCTATATAGACAAGTCTTGTATACGTAAGCACGTCCATAATTATGTCTATATAGATGTCTATAAGACTTCATATGGGCGACCTATAGTGCCATATTGATGTAAAAGAGACGAGAATCCGACGAATCGTGGATGTTTAATGGACATGTCAACTTGTCTATATGACGACTTCTGGGAGGGTTCTGGACAAGTTTGTGCTATCTGGGATGTATTCGAAATTTAGTCTATTTAAAAAAAAGATTTTAATTAAAGACCTATAAATGAAATTCTTAACACATTCTGAAAAATTTACGGACGCACTTTAGCTGAACACGGGCTCCGGGGCGGCGCCCCCCCCCTCTCGTAGGGCCTGTGGATAACTGTGCCCAAATTATTGAATACCCAGTAAGTTACCCCCCCCCTTTACCCAATCCTAGATCCGCCACTGGCGATCACTCCTCAGGCGGAACATCCTTAAAAAACGATAACCCCCCCAAAACTGACTGTTTCAGACGAAATATCAGTTTTGGGTGCAGAGACGCGGTGTCTGGCTTTGTAGCTACTGTCTCAAAATACAAGGAGAGCAGAACTGGTTGTACGAAAAGAATTAATCGCCCTCCAGAGTTCAAGGTTGTTTCTTAGCTTCCGCTTCCATACAAGAGGAAGTCTACGTTTTAGGGAAAATTCATAGGGAAAATTGAAAGGGGTTTTCTTTGCGCATTGAGGCGGTCGCAAGTTACATGGGAGGGGTGGGCGGAATTTCAATGCTATCCTTTGGAGCACCTCCTTTAAAGTTGCCAATTAACTAGAAAATGAGATTGGTAAAGTTTCAACTGATTTGCGAAATATTAGACTCATTGACGTTGAATTCTTAAAAATTACGATTTTTGCAGAAAAATTCTAGTTTTTCCTTCATTAAGTAAAAAGTACTTGCCCTTGAAGCCTGATTCTTGATTTATTTCATGGAAAATTTTGTTGCTGTAAACTTTTACTCTCGCCAAAACTAATATTTGATGACATTTAATGTTTTTCAGATCAGCTAGTGAATCGTACTTTTAGAATCTGCATTTTAAAAAAATAAGTGAAAAATATATAGTTTAAAAAACCAAAAAACACGCTTTAATGATAAATTGAACTAACTAAAAAGCGAAAAATAATTCTTAATATAGAAATAAATTAATGAACGAAAAATAGTATTATTGTGAAAAAAGCGTGGGGCGCTTTGTGCTTTTTTTGTATCATTTTTGTACTAATCGTACCGATCGAATATTCTCAAGAACTGATATATGGAGCACCCCACGCTTTTTTTCACAATAATACTATTTTTCGTTCATTAATTTATTTCTATATTAAGAATTATTTCTCGCTTTTTAGTTAGTTCAATTTATCATTAAAGCGCGTGTTTTGGTTTTTTAAACTATATATTTATTTTCCAGTTTTTAGTTCGATTTGCTATAAAAGCGTGGTTTTTAGATTTTCTTAAACTGTATGTATTTAAAATTTATTTTTAATTTTCGATATCTCTCATGAGACACTAAGGAACACTAAGTTGGAAAGTACAAACTGTGAGATAATTTATTTTCACTGAGCATCAGTGGCGTAGCCAGGATTTTATTTCGGAATGGGCTGGGTATCAAATTTAAAGCTAAAGTTCAATTGTAAGCTAAATATCAAATTGTAAGCTAAGTAAAGGGTCCCATTTCGGAGGGGAGAAGCCTCCCAAGCCCCCCCCTCTTGCTACGCCCCTGCTGCACACCAAAGTATTAATCAACCTGCAGTTAAATGCTACCTTCCTCACTAAAAAGGAAAAATAGGTCTCTAATCAAGAAATAAAAGCGTGTTAAAAAGAATGGCCTTAACATGTTCTTGTACTCAACTCTTCCATAATGTGACGGATCACGATATTTTGTAAAAATAAAAATACTGCCGTGCACAGGATTCGAACCTGGGTTATTACGGTCACAACGCAATGTACTAACCATTATACGATCACGGCCACAGTGAAAAAGGTTTTCTTAAGATTGTAATCTTTGGAGGTGTTCTACTTTCAATGAGGATAAGAAATGAGGAAATTATTTAATCCTGGCGATCCTGATTAGGATAATGAGATAAACTTATAAAATTATTGTATTGTCACCGGTTCTTCATAAATGTACAAAGTTTAAATGAAATCTGACCGTTTAAAGTGTGCCAAATTTGAGTTCAAAGGAGTCGGTTACAAACATACATACAGGTGAAGCTAATAAATAAAAGCGTGTTAAAATCGGGATAATTGGATAAACTTATCAAATTATTGTATTGTCATCGATCCTTGATATATCTACAAAGTTTAAATTAATCTGACCGTTTAAAGTGGGTCAAAATCGAGTTCAAAGGAGTCGGTTACAAACATACAAGTATACAAACATACAAACATACATACAGGTGAAGCTAATAAAAGCGTGTTAAAAAGACAAATTTTAAATAATTTTGACCATTTTTTGTACGATTTGCATTAAAAAAATAAATTATGAATATTCATAACTTTAATTGGTAAAATACTTTTAGGTATATATTTATGTGCTCGGAAGGAAGATCTCGATTTGTATTGCAGTTGAAGAGCGTTTAAAAATAATCGCGTATTTCGAAACAATCGTGCGCTTTTGGTACATAAATACAAATAAACTAATTATTTCAGAACTTTGAAAAAATTTTTAATGTTTTTTCTCAATCTGTGCTATATAGTAAGTGATGAACTTCTGTAAAAGTTACGAAAATTTTAGAAAAATTCTTAATATCGCAAATTTTACAGATTTTCTAAACTTTGGCTTCAATGAGGTACGAGTTCATATTATGAAAATGAGCTGAAGCTTTGCCAATCTCATTTTCTTGCTAATTAGCAGCATTCTGGTGGCTGCCCCTGAAAAAGTTCGAAAATTGATTTCTTGTGACCACACTAATTTGTATGCACGAATTCAAAATTCTACAACTAAAAGCTCAAGCTTTGGTTTTTCTTCCTTTCATTTTTCTTCAGATGGATATAACCTTTACACACGCCGTTCAAAATACCATAGACCACTGTCACTCCCCCATCCAAAATTCGGATTTTCGTGATAGTACTCAAGCATATATGCAAGATGGTCTGCCGTTTAACACCTTTTGTGAATAGTGAACCAGAGAAACAGGAATTTTTGCAGCATTCACTACCACAAAATATTTATGTGACAATCTACTTTTAAAAAAAAAATGATGCTTAGGACGGCGGTTATAAATTGAAATATTACAATATAATCGTAATTAAAAAAAGAACTGGGGTAAAAAAAGATTAATATCCCTTTTTTGCCCTATGAATAATGCATGTTAAAAACTACTCATCCATCAGTGTCTGTCAGTAAGTAAAAGCCATTCTAAATAACACTCGTAGTTTCGGTTTGTAATTACTTTTTAATGAGTACATCGCATGACTAATAACTCCAGCAATATCCATTAAGACTAAGAATTCTGATATTTGTTTAGTTATTCCTACGATAGTCATGCATGCAGATATTTTTTTTTTTAACGCCAACACTTGATTACAGTTCTCGAACTTTTCGACGACAAGACGAGAGAAGGCGTATTTTGTATTGAATAATAACATTTATTTCTTTCCTCCAAATAAACATTGGCTTAGACCTTATCGTGAAAAGCAACTGTCCGCAGACATTTTTTACCCTTCTGTCTGATATATATATATATTAGAGAGAGAGAGGGGGGGAGAGAGAGATGGTATATATGTATAATTAATCAAGTAAAACGAAAAGTATGTTACTGCAAATATGAAAACTATACATTTTTTTTTAAGATGACACTATAATACATACATACATACATATATATATATATATATATATATATATATATATATATATATATATATATATATATATATATATATATATATATTATATATATATATATATATTATATATATATATATATATATATTACTCGAAAAAAAATTAAAAATTGAATTGTTGATGACACTGGTACAGTTTCAATATGATAATAATTCTTATCCTAGGCCATATACTGTGCATTGATATATGTTTTATAAACTGTACTTATATTGTATATACATTAATAAACATAACTAATATAGAAGTTCTCTGATAAACTCTAAAACATTTGGCATATTTATTTTTATTTAAACAATGTTATTGTTTCACATACCTACTTTTACTTTTTAGATTAATTAAATAATAATAATAATTATTATTATTTTCTCTTTCTATTGATCGCGTTGTCTGTATTAGCTCTACCTCAATTGCTCACTTGGTGTTTGTGAGCTCCAGTTGAATTTTAGTATCAATTTTTCCTTCTTTTTTTTCATTCTTGCATAATCAAAAATGTTTCTAATTTTATGTAAGTTTTAACGATTATTTCGTTTTAGGATTTCTCTTTTTAACTACATGGTTTTGGCTGCAGTTTCACTACGTTATTTCTAGTTGCATGATGGCGACATCTTATTTTGAATTATCGTACTGGCATCTTTTATATTGGACTTAATCACATTTTTTGGGGTCATTTCCACGTTATTCTTAATTGAAGTGGTCGTGCACCTGAGCTGATTTCATGTCTCCTTTCGCTATGCAACCTACAGAAACCTTGCTATTCTTTGGTTCTTTTTCCCAATTCACAGTTATATGTTGTTTAGTCTTGTGATAGCCCACGTGATTTCAGTGGATGTAAAACGGCCTGTGACTCCATTTTGTTCATAAAAACAAAAGTATTGGATTTTTCTTGCAGTATTTGGGCTTTTTTTAGCTTTTATGGATGAACATCCATATATCGTAATTTTAGCAGCTTTTGCATTATATATATATATATATATATATATATATATATATATATATATATATATATATATATATATATATATATATATGTATGTATGTATATATACATCAGTTATACAAAAGCACACAAAATATATGCACAAAACACAAAAATGATATGAACAAAACGTAAAGTATACTTTGAGTTTTGGTCATATCATTTTTGCATGTTGTGCATTTTTTTTCCAACAGAAATAGAGAAGTCTGAGCCATTATTTTCCCCCAGAGAGAGTTATTTATATTTTCTGAAAGTTTACAGTCTAAATAAAACTCACTAACAGATAATTAAGAAAATTATCAATATTAAGAAAATTATTATTACTACTACTACGGGGGGAAAATGTTTTGTTGAATTTATCGATATATTGTTTGTACTATTTTCACATAGATATTAATTTTGTTGAACCAACAAAAATTTCATTCATTCTACAAAATGCTTAATTTCTTTTTAATTTTCTATGTAAGGCTTTATTTTGCAGTGATGGTCAACCTTTATGAAATCGTAATTGTATATTATGTAATATTACAGCCACTAACGCACCTTCCTCTAAATTTCCCCTCATCGCTCTCGACAAGGTGTCCAATCATCTCTTCCATATTACATGTTTAAATTGTTTTATTCAGGCTTTCTTTCACAAGTAAGTAAAGCCTTATAACTTTCCTCTTCTAAATTCTATTGAACATTTGATTATTCACAGAAGAAAACCACACGCTGAGTATTGGTAAGGGGGAAAGGTCGAGAAAGGACAGAGAACAAAGTATGTTCATTTTCCTCCATGGTAATTTAGAACTGAAGTATAAACTAAACTATACACTACGGCTCTCTGAAGACATTAATGAAATACTTTCCAACAGTGGAAAGAGGTGTCCAACTTGGGAGTTCTCGCTATTTTTTATTTAGTTGCATAGAGGTGTAAGTAACATACGCCGTGTTTACTCGCGTGTTAGTCGCCCTCACATAATAATTTCGCCCGGTTTAGAAGAGGAAAAAATCGACAAAATGTTTTCCTCGCATAAAAGTCGCAGTCGCGTATTCGAACCTTCATCATGAAAATAGAAAATTATCAACTGTACTCTTTTCAGAACTACAGCGCTACTAATAACTTCAGTGAAAGTGATTTTTTATAAATTATATACTATTATGTTATTAGAATTGTTTGTTAAAATTTTCGCAAAGATTATTTGTAAATTTCATTTCAATAAAAATACTACCATAAAAAGAAAAATGCCTTTATTTTGTGTGCGACTGACGGAGACTGTTTAATAAACAGCACATAATCTGGAAACATTTGGTAAGTTACTAAATTTATTATAATGTATTTTTTATAGCAGTAATGTTTTAGCATTAAAGTGTACAATATTGTATAATAGATTTCCGCGCATAATATTCGCACCTAGACTTTCGCAATGAAAAGTTGGCAAAAAAGTGCAACTATTACGCGAGTAAATATGGTAGTTGGCAGAAAAAAGGTGAGGATAAATATAAGAATTCCAAAAATAATAGTAATCCAAATTTTAACAACAAAAATTCTTTATATTACTCATAAAATTCAAAAAATATGCTTATAACTTGAAAATTAACCCCCCAAAAGGTTCTGACGTAAAATTCCGTCCACATCATTGCAGTTTTCACTGCAATGCATCTATAATTTAATTTTTTTATAAAACTCAGGTATCATGAAGAATTTAGGAGCTTATTTTTTAATAATTATAAATCTTCCTATCAAAATTTAACTTTTTTTAAATTTTAAAGCTGCTGGAAAATTTTACCGTGAAAACAACTTTACATTACTTGCCGATTTCCAAAACGCTCAGAGGGTTGAAACAGATGTACATGCGGATGAAGAACTTGTAAAAAGATTTCTCACTATAGTTTGATACAAATTCCTCATGACGCAACACTTACATCCCTCCCCTTTTCAGTGCCTCTTATAATAAATCAGTTTGGAGTGCTTTTAAGTGTTTCCCGCCGATGTTCAAGTAAATATCTTTAAATCATTCCACAAAACATATTTCAGCCTAACTACCCCTAGAATAAGATCATGTGATTAATCACAACAGTGGCGCACACAAAGGACGGGTCCAAAGGGTCTGGACCCCTCCCAAAAGAGTTATTCATTTTGCTTCGTTAAATCATGTAATTTTTGACATTTAAGTATGTTAGAAGCCATTAATCAAATTCTTATTTTTAGCAGTTAAGATTGATAAATAAAAGCACAGTAAAAGGCACTCAGAATAAAAAAAAATCATTTTTTTCAGGTGGTTGGGGTCAAATTTTTATGACTCGGGCCGGACCCCTTCCAAGAAAAAGTCCTGTGTGCTCCAAAGACTATCGATATTTTAACATTATGCCTCAAAAAAAAAAAAAAAAAAAATTGCACAATTTTCACAAAATCTAAAAAAAGCAAATAGACATTTTAAAAACAATTCTCAAATTTATTCAAATTTTTCAAGAAACTCCAACATTTGTTGTTTCAGTCGTTGCTGGTCATGTTGCTATAAACTGCATTGTATTCTCTTAATCCATTTTTAGCGATACAAGAACAAACTTTTAAACGATTTTCACAAAATCCCAAAATCTATGAAATATTTAAAGCAGTTTTGCCATCTATATACAGAAAGTTTAATTTAACTTACATCTAACATAATTCCAAATTTCATTCTATTCCAATGCCATTTTTCAGGAACGGAACAAACGTGTACTCAGTTTTAACAAAGTCTCAAAATCTGTCAGAAAAAGTGTTTTGACGTGACGCCTCGAGTTTAATTGACCACCTCTGACGATGCTATATTTTATTTCATTCGCTTCAGTGGTTTATACGTAATCGAGAAATATTGTCACATTTTTAATAAATTTTCGTAAAATCTCAAGATATAATCAAAGCATTTTAAAAATTCGGCGCTTATAGTTTAAGTTGAGTGACCGCTTGTCATGTCTCCAAATTTCATATCATTCGCTTTAGTCGTTAATACGGGATACGCGAACAAAGATTTATGAAGCTTGAAAGGACTTCTAAACAAGGGACAGCTGAACTTCTAAACAAAGGACAGCTGGCTGTGCCCGCGCACAGCCAGCTGTCGTCAAAAAAGGTCTCTAGATCTGTGGCACGCGATGAACGTTTCGATCGTCCGCCATCTTGCTGGTAGTTAAGTCGAGCGATGGCAACGGCTGCCCTTTTTTCAGCATTGGGAAAGGGTTGCGCCTCAAAGGGTTAAGCGTTGCTCCCGTCAGAATCACGGGCTAAGCTTTTTCCCTCTATTTCTCGTGCCCGTGATCCGGGCAATAGTGTTCAAATGTTATGCTTTAAGAGCATTTCAATTTTATGAGCGGATTTTTTTTTACACCTCATTTTACACAACAGATGATAATACCCAGGGTGCGAATATATTGACTAGGGGACGGGATTGTCCCCGGTGGGAGAATTAAGCATCCCTGGCTGGAGAAATATTAATTGATCCCTGCCCGTGAAGCCATAACTGTCCCTGGCTGGAGAACTTTTGAATGGGTCGTTGTCCCTGCCAAGGACATCTGTAAGTTCCTTAGTGCCAAAAAAGTTTAAATGCTCATGCGAGTACGAATTCTACAAAAAGTTCATTTTTATCATTTATATAAACTATAAATTTGATTGTTAGTGTCATTTTTTTATGGTGAGTTTCGAAAAGCATGGTGTTCCTTAACTTTTGGAGGCCAGTGTATATAGCTTTACTAGCTGATGTACCCGTTGTTGATGGATTAGTGTGTAAAAAAGATTTTCATAAATCACAAATTTTTGTTTGCATTGTAGGAGTACAAAGAACGGAATTAGCATACTGGCAGAAATATAGAAATCAAAGTTATAACTCCTGTATCTTGTTAAAAGATTACAGATGAGAATAAAAAATTGCTGAGTCGACCTGTCAATAAGAAAATAATTTATTTTCGGAATTAACGTTTTCTTTTAATAGATGAGCTTTCAACGTCAAGAAGTATCATTTAAAGTTGCAGAAAAAGATGCTAGTAATAAATATTATGAGCAGAACCTATATGGAAAATGCTTTTCAATAGCACGTAATCTATATTTAACACTGCACCGTTTGATTTGATTATAACTGAAGATGCGTGAAACTCTGTAGTTTACGTCATACTTCAGAAAGAATTCAAATTTGTGGAATCGTGGCGGTAAAACACTTTAAATAGTCTTGTAATAAACCCAAGGCTCACACCCTTGGAAGATGCCCCCCGTGTAAGCTTGCTAAAATACACACGCACAAAAAAAGTGGAAAATTCAAAACTTTTAATTTAAAAATTCACTAACCGCCCAATGTTTAAAAAATTTCGTTTCATTCCTTAGATGTTTTCACGTAGTGGTCAGATTTCTCACACTCATATTTTTTTTCTTTTTCAAATCGAAAAATTCAAAGAATACTATTTAACGCAATCTGTTCGCCTGTAACTAAATTTTGTTCGATTAACTTCAGATATTTTAATACTATGCCCACGAAAATGTTTGATAATTTCCACAAAAAAAAAAAAAAGCCGGTAAAAAATTTTTGAAAAAAAAATCAATTCGGAGAGTTCAAAGACTGCTATTTAACTCAATGTGTTCGCCTGTAACTAAATTTTGTTCGATTAACTTTAGATATTTTTATATTATACGTACGAAAATTTTGCACAGTTTTCACAAAATTAAAAAAAAACGATAAAAATTTTGAAAAAAAAAAGACGGAATTTGTTTAGATGGAATAACCAGCTATTATATTAGCTCTGGACGTCTTAACCCATTTATGTCTAGTGGCCCTTTTTTGGGACGGCATTTTCGCTATCAATCGAGAACGTTATTTATTTTTCTTAGCCTTTATTCACAAGTATTGAACCTCAACTCCACAAAATATTTTAACATGGCGAAGTAGGATGTTGACATTTCAATTTTTATACATAATGATTTTAAAAGAAATCATCCCGTGTGCAAGAAGTTGATATCAGAAATTTATCTATTATTGCTGATATTAGCAAAAATCGAAGAAAGTCGCAAAAATATCTGGATACAAATGGGTTAAAATGATGCTCCCTCTCCCCATAAAAGGAAAAGAAAAAAGTACGACGCAACTTTTGCAAAAGTTTTTCAATTTATTCTTTTTTTTTTTTTTTAAATACAAATTCGACACTTCTTTCACCTTTTACCTATCAAATACTAAATTTCAATCTATTCTCTTAAGCCGCTTTTGATGGATGCGAAAACAAGCATTTACACGATTTTCACAACATCTTAGCCTATGAATTATTTAAAACAAGTTTGGCATCTGGAGTTTAAATAAACCATAAATCCAAATTTCATTCTATTCCATCAAGCCATTTTTCAACAAAAGGTGAACAAACATTCTCACAATTTTGTTCAAATTTTTCAAATTTATAAAAATAACATTAATAATAATAATAATTAATATTTTCACACCTACAGTTTAAAGTTACCACTTACGATGATGCTATAAATTTCATTTCATTCGTTTGAGTAGTTGCTGTGTGATGCTCAAATATTTACTCATTTTATTATTCATAGATAGATTTTCGTAAATTTTCCAGTTGTATTCAAATTACGCTCATTGTTAATGAAATTCAACACGCCAAATACTGTTCCATAATTCTAGATTACACTCCTGATGCGAGAAAAATCGAACAAATGAGATACTTAGGTACTGACAAATCTCATTCCATGAGGCTACCGTTAAAATTGATGAAAGGATTTTACATTTTATTCCACAGATGTGACTCCTGGATTATTAAACTCATGAACATTCCTATGCTTTATTATTACTGGGTGCAAAATCTTAAATTGCATGAATCCATTGAGAAATCTATTATTGTCGTCGAAAGACTTCGCTTTAGCATCTACTCCAGAACTCTTAAGAAACTGTAGACTTTTTTTAAAGGATTTTTGATCGGATGTGGCTTTTAATGAAATGCTCTATGATGCAAAAGGACTGACCGAAGAGATAGATATCCCCCAGACAGCACATAAGCTTATTTCCCCACCGAATTTAAGTCATTTGAACTGTCAAGCTTGAATACAATTTTATTGCTGCCACATCCACATAACAAATAATTTATCATCAGTCTAATTGACCATAGAATTATAAAAAAAGAGATTCTATATTTCCAAATATTGAAATTATTCAAAATAAAATACAAATATACTACAAAATTGATTTTAAAATCAGTCGTTTGTCTCGATTTTGGCCAGTATTGCCCAACATTAGTGTCGCGATATTGAAAGTTTTAAAACGTCTGCTGCTTTTAAGTTTATATTACGCTTATTTCCCTATTAGTAGAGTCTATAAATCACACATAACATTATTTTAATTTTGATTCATCCCATGTAAAAATAAAAGATGCAGATCGGCATCGAGCAATACTGATAAATCTGGCCAAAACTTGGCGTGACAACCATAACAGTCACTTTAAAGTTTAGTCATGTCACCTGGAGTCAGATTGGCACGGTGGTTAGGACTCTGGCTTCCCACACCTTAGGTCCCGAGATCGATCCCAGTAGCTGACGCTAGACGGAAACAGATTAAATAACTTGAGGTTTCAGGAGAAAATGCGTGGAAAAATAAAATATGTGGGGCGAGTTCGCCGACGGGCTTTTTTTTTAGGAAAATTTTTGAAGCTTGAAATTAAGCTTGCTATGTCATGCTTGATTTAAGCTTGCTATGTCAAGCTTGATTTAAGCTTGCTATGTCAAGCTTTATTCAAGCTTGCTATGCCAAGCTTAATGCAAGCTGGGCAAGTGTAAACTTGAACACTTGATTCAAGCTTGCATTAAGCTTAAACGCTTGAAATTTTCAAGCTTAATTCAAGTTTATTGACTTGATAAATCAAGCTTACTGCAAGTTTGATGCAAATTTGCTGTGCTGTCTGGGTCCGGCCGACATTAAATTAGGCAGCCACATCACAGAGTTCGACAAAGAAATATTAATTTAATTATAAAGCGAGAGATTATCCGGTGGAAAATCCTAAGTTAAAATTCAAGATTGAGTTTTATTTTTTTTGCAATCCACAAAGCGATTAATGCCTATTGGAAAGCAGATTTAATTTAATGAGAACCCACAGGAATTACAACCTATATGTCATTTAAAAGATACTCCTATAGACGTACAAATTAAACGCTGTAAACATTTGGAAATACTGTTGACCAATGGAAAATTAGGGAATATAAACGCGGTTCATCTAGTGGATGAAATAGTCCTTATAAGGCAAAAGGATAGTCCAAATGAAATTTTAAAACTAATTTCTATTCTAGATTTTGCGTCGAATCTTGCTACTGCTTTGAGAATTTCGTTTTCTTTGCCGATAATTATGGGAAGTGGAGAGAAATGTTTCTCAAAATTATATAAAGTTAACTAAAAATTTCTTACCTTCCTCAACTCTTCAAAATAGGTTAAATGATTCAACTACATTGGCGTAATGAATCTGTGTAACATTAAATAGTTGAACAAATTGATTTAAAATAAAAAAATCAGTTTGCGGAATTGAAAGTCATGGGGAAAAATAACTTTCAAATTTTTTCTTTATTTTGGTTTTCGCGTGTTTTAGCTTATTGTATGGTTTTTAATTAGTATTTTTTTTCGTACGCGCGTGCATTTTCTTTAAAGATCTATTCAAGTTTTATAGGAATGTATCTGTCAATAATTTATTTTTTTAATAATATTTTTACGGTGGGGAGAGGGAGCGGCATTTAATATTTTTGTCCGGAGCTGGAAAACGGCTGGAGCCGGTCCTGGGAGCACACAAAGGAGGGGGGGGGACAGGGGGTTTGGGTCGCTCCCAAAAGAATTTTTAAGGATGCTTTATTGAATGACTGTGTGATTTTACCGAATTCTATTGCTTTTAAAACTTTATTTCAGTTCTATTTCAATGATATTCTTTTAAAATGCTTTTTAACAGTAAAGATAAATAACTACATAGTTTAAAACCATGCAAGTAGATTGAACAACACAACAACAACAACAATAAACATTTTTAGATGTTACAGCAGTCTAAGTATGAAAATTTCAACATTCTATGGCTATTGAGTTTTGAGTAACGGAATTTACAATCGTACATAATACGTTCGTGTACGTGCGTACGGAAGTCAAAATGAAACTAGTCAAAGTAGGCCGTATATGTATAAGTACGGACATAATGCATACGTAGGTTTAGATATTACGCACAAACTTGTCAAAATAAATTTAGGAATTATTAAAATCTTAATAACAATATTTTTCGCGATTAGAGCATGTACTTCCCATACTTCGTACTAGGAAGTAAAAAGCTAACATTTAAAGAGGAAAGCATATGAAATGTACATTTATTATAAATTTAAACATTTTAGGAAATTCAATGACAAAGTTAATAATAGTAATAATTAGACAGTAGTTTCAATTACACTTTTAATTCGTATGTAACTACGCGTAAACTGACGTGGAAATGAGTTAGCGATTCTGATGTGATAGTTCGAGGTCTTAAGACAATAGGCTACTCTAGAAAGAGCAGCAGGAAGAGAAAAATAATGTGATTGGATATTGAGATTTCATTACACCTACTCTGAAATGCCTGGATTTAGAGTTTGGCAATCACGTTCGGAATTGCGAAATGCAGCGACCTTGGCATATGTTTCATCAACATATACGCTACACTGCTATGGGTTTAACATGCATTTAAAATGTGATATCTTTAATAAAAATTTTCATAAGCGCTATTTATTTATTAACGCATAAATTCTGTATTCAAACAAAAACGAGAAAACCTTCAAATCATAAATTTGGATGTGGGGTTACGTGTATCTTTAAAAAAAAAAATAGAAAAAGCACAATATATCTTTGTGCTAGTTTATGAAGGTCAATTAATCATCAATTCTGAATCTTAATTTTTATTTGTTTACAGATCTTTCCCGTTATTTGGGCTACATCAGGGAGAGAGTAGTTAGACCCAATTAAACTGCTGACCCAATAAGCAGAAGTTTATCGATTAGTAATTCACAATTGTTATATGCATGGTTGCGAGTTCCACCCATTAGAACCGAATTGATGACGAAACAAGCCGCTCGCTCCAGACCTTTTAAATCCAATCTATAGGATTACCTCTGTATTAAAGTGGAAAACACTTCTAGCCTTAGAAGTGGCCTATGATTGAATGGCAAAGTACCCGCCATTGAAAAGAAAGTTTTAAAAAAATCATTTGATCTGTATGTTTTTCAATATCTGTAGTTTGCCCATAACGTATACTAGGCTAAAACTTTTTGTGTCTACAAAATCTTGGGAAAATGGGAAATGAACAAACTTGTAACTGTTTAATAATCCCAGAAAAACATTGCAGGATGTTTAGATTTTTATTGGAGAAAACCGTAAAGGAATTTAATATGAAGTGCGGAAGAAAACTACATTTTTCTCCTCAACTTGGCACTATTTTTTGCAATTGCCAAAATTATGTGAAAAGCAACTATGGGGACTTGTTTTGCGAAAGAGAGCATGAATTCGTTAGTCGTTTCAGCGGATAAGGCAACAAACCTAGTCACCACTTCCTCGTAGGAAACAGAGTCGGCCTGAATTCGACTTTGCAAGGTAATGAATATGCGATCTGGAAAAAAAAAGAGATACATTTTGAAACCGTTTATGTGCTGTCTGTAGTGAAATAAGAATATATATAAAATACAGGTTCACTAGGGGATAAAGATGTTATGTTAAATCTAAGGTAACGTTTGCTTTTCCCGCGCTAGATGGCTAGGCGTGCATACAGGGATATTGGCGGTAATGGGAAAGATTGCTTTCACCTAAACTCCAGGGGCTCTATTCTGCCACGTTCGTATAAGCGAACGTTCGGATATGGGACATCAAAATGACGTTTTTCGCATCCTGCTAACGTATGTTGGTATTCTGCAAGATACGGTGGAGCTTTAGGTGCAGATACTTCTTACCGAATGTTTCCATAAGCATACGTTTCGAAATACGTCACAAATCCGAACGTTCGCTTAAACGAACGTAGCAGAATAGACCCCCAGTACTGCTGTCGCGTAATTCGCAAACATTTAACTTTGTTTTGAACAATTCCATTTGCAGCGGCATTTTTTGGCGCCTAGAACACCTCTACCGAGATAACGTAACGAGCTCAGAGACACTGAACATTCTGTTTCCCCCCCCCCTCTTTTAGTCTAGCATTGTGATTGTGTGGAAAGAGGCAGGTTCCGTTGTATCGGAGACCTGAAACTATTAATATGATTCTAGCGAAATTATTAATATGATTTTTAGCGAAAAGAAAAATGAAAGAACTTAAAAATGACAAACAAAAAGTGAAACATACCTCGATTGATCGTAATTCAGAAGTTAAATCAACAACAATTACTGTTAAATTAAATAAATTAATAATTTCGAAATTTTATGGGGATTTAAATGAGTGGCTTACATTCTGGAATTCATTTTGTTCTTCGATTCACGAAAATCCGTCTCTAAATGGAATAGATAAATTTAATTATCTTAAATCAATTTTGGGGGTACAGCTTTAAATACGATAGACGGATTGGAGTTAACGGAGAAAAATTATGCTTCGGCAGTTGAACTTTTGAAGGGTTGTTTTGGAGACAATAATACGTTAATTTTTTTTTATTTATTTCCAATGGCTAGTGTACAGGAAAACTGACATCTAAATACAAAAAAACACCATAGGTAAAATAGAAATCAGTAATCCATCAACATTTTTCTGGCTATCCAGTAACGTTCCCAGGAGGAAACTGAGGGTAGAGCATGGCAGGAACCAAGGTGATGCATGTCCATTTCAGCTTTGGAGTCCCATAGTTGGCAAAAAGTGTCAGTAGCCAACTTGATCTTGTGTAGATGTTTTCTAAGACAGTCATGGCCAGAGTATATGCGCAAGAGAACCACTGACTTATCTCTTGGCCACTCAGGAATAGTATGCAGAAGGTCAAACCAGTACTTATGTCGATTTCTGTTGGTAAGATCCTGGGAAAAGGAGTTAATTAGCTTTCTTTTAATTATTTTCTTTATGGTTTGGTAATGCAGATCTTGGTTATTCAGATGTGAAATAGAAGCTTCTTTTTTAGCGAGATAGTCAGGAGACTTGTGTTTGGATTGTTTCACGACAGACTTGGGAGAATCGGTCCATATGACTAAGTCATCAGCGTAAACCAAACATTTGATGCCGGGAAAAGATTTAAGATTGCTAACAAGATCATTAATATAAATATTAAATAGTGTGCAGCTGGACACCGCACCCTGAGGCAATCCGGTTTTCAGGGATCTAAACTTTGAGGAGCGATTGCTGTAACAGACGAAGCGATTATTAAGGAAAAAAGCGAATTATGGTAAGCGAACGTAAGCGAACAAAAGCGATTATTAAGGAAACCACGGTACCATTTCAGCATGCTAGACTGAACACCTATATCAGAAAGCTTCAGGAGAAGATTTTCCCTCCAAACCTAATTATAGGCTGATTTGAAATCCACAAAGACAGCACACAAGACGTGCGTATTATCAAGGGCGTCTTTAATAGTCTGGCTAAGAAGGGAAACCCAGTGGTTGGTGGATCTGAATTTTCGAAATCCGGCCTGCTCCTTCTCAAGAATTCCTTTTGTCTCCAGAAACCAGTTTAATCTGTCTATAGTAATTCTTTCAAAGGATTTGCAAAAGTTACTTGTCAAGGAAATAGGCCTATAGCTTTGGACATTTCCTGGATCCTTATTCTTTTTGAAAATTTAGACAACTGTAGACTTAACCCAGAGTGAGGGCAGGTTACCCGTAGTCCAAATTTTGTTAAAAATTATTAGTATTGAATTGAAAGCTTTGGGGCCCACATGAGAGAGGAACTCAGAAAATATTCCATCCTCACCTGGTGACTTACTTGCTTTAAGACTTTTCAGTGAATTTCTCAATTCAGTAGAACTGATTGGGGTATTGAAAGCAGTCATGTCAGAAAACACTGAATTGCTTACTTTTAATTCTTGTTTTAGTTTTTTACTGACAACTCTAGATTTTTGTCTAGCATAAGGTCCTTTCTTCTATGAATCCGCAAAATATTAGACAAAGCTTAGCGATCTTTTTATCGGAGGTCAAGGTTTTGTCGAAGAGCTAGACTGTGTGCCTTGTTTGTAGATCATTTTGCCGTACTAGACGTTGCCAGGGGTTCACCAACGAGGAGGTAGATCTCCGTTGTACCCTATAATATGTTAATCAATGCACATATTGAACAACTGTTAAAATTGACTCCTTTAAGGAGTTTAGTTGACGTTAAGAAATTTAGAAAATTATTCGATTATACTAAAAAAAATTGTGTGCTTTACAGTCTCTCGGGGTCACGTCTTATAATTATAGTGCTATTTTAACATCGCTGTTATAAAAATCTCTAATTTAGTGTTGGAATATAATAAAGTTGCAACCGAAAATTTTAATTTGGAAAACTTATTGGATTTTCTTTCCAAACAGTTAACAGCTAGAGAAAAATCATTTACAAATGCGTCTACGCATTCTCATAACTCAGAAGGCAGAAAATAAATTTTCGTTGACAGGTCGAGTCGTAAATTTAATCAGCCCACTTCAACAGAGTTAATTTCGACAGAAATTAAAAAAAAAAAACTATGAACTGCATTTTCTGCAATAAGTCTCATTTTTTGTCGGAATATTTACATGCGAATTCAATGTCGATTCAAGAGAAAATGAACAAATGTAAGCAGTTCGGTTACTGTTTTAGGTGTGCGAGGAGTTCACATAGAAAATCAGAATGTAGGTCACGTGTTTTTTGCAAATTGTGTAATAGTACTAATCACTTATCAGTAATGTGTTTTAAAGATAATCAGATTTCCAAACCGGATTCTAAACAAACTTGTGAGAAGCGTAAGAGCTTAAATGAACCAGAGAATAATTTGTGGAATACCCTTAATGAAAGGGTACACTTAGAAACTGTCATTGTGAAAACGCGTAAGGATAAGAGAGATTATTTCTTGAGAACGATTATAGATACAGCATCATCGTGGACATTTTTAAGCAAATTTGCCGCTAATAAGTTGAATTTGTAATGTACTGGATCGGAATCTGTATTGCACGGTCTGTTCGGAGGTGAAGAAAAAAGAGTGAATTCTATTGATGTACGAGATATTCAAAATAAGTTCAATTGTACCTTAAATATAATAGATCAACATAAAAGTTTGTGCAGCTGTTCCGAAATTAGAAAATGGCACGATAATTGAGGAACTGAAAGGTAATAAAATTTATCTCAGTGACTTAAGCATTAAAGAAAACCTTTGTTTGTATGTAAAAGATCTCAAAGAAATACACCTTCTTATAGGTTTCAGATAATGCGAGAGAGATATATACAGGGGGAATAAAAACTCTATCTAATGGGTTGATAGCTATGAATACACGTTTCGGGTGGACTCTTTTAGGCGCTGCCGCTGGGAAGGAGTGGTCAGGTTGTAGTGAACTTCTACTTTCTTTGCATGTTAACAGTATTAAAATAAGCGATATATGGTAGCTTGGTTCACTAGGAATCACATATCGCGCACTGTCTCAGACCAAAAGGGAAAATGAAGAATCTGCTGAAGATGTTTTAATGGAACGATTACGAGAGATAGTGAGGGTCGTTATGAGGTCGCCCTTCCATGGGTAGAAAACCATCCGGAACTCCCTGATAATTTAGCCTTATCTAGAAAACGGTTAAAGAATTGTGTTGATATTTTAAAAAATAAAGATTACCTGAAACAATATGAAAACGTTTTTAACGAATGGATAATAAAAGGGATAATTGAAGTGGTTAGTGATAAACTAACCACTTCAATTATCTAGTAAATTATACCACTTCTAGTAAATTATAGAGGGGTGCCACTACCTGCGACATCGGGCTGTTATTAAAGAACATTCTACTACTCCTGTAGTATTTGACGCCTCCGCGAAAGAAAAAAATGTTATTTCTTTAAATGATTATATTCAAAAGGGTCCTAATTATCTAGAGCTAATTCATAAGCTCTGAAATAACTTCGTATGGGGCTTTATGTAGTCACAGCGGACATAAGGTGAGCATTCTTATAGATTTCTGTTTGTCCACAGGATCGTGATTACCTCAGATTTCTGTGGTGGGAGGGATGCAATCCAAAGAATTTAAAAATATACAGACACAAGTGTGTTGTTTTTGGCGTAAGTGGCAGCCACTGTCTTCTTGCAGCCACCATAAATTATCACTTGGAGGGAGAGGAAGAACATCATCGGGCCACTGCTCTAAAATTGAAAGAATCAATGTATGTTGATAACCGCGTGGCCAGGGTTAATTCACTGGAAGAGTTAGAAACTTTCATGAATCAATCAAAGGATATTATGCAGGCTGCAAAATTTGAGTTATGGGATTGGTGTTACAATGAATTGCAAATCGGGACTCGAACTCAGAACCTGACTTACATTTTAGTGATGAAGAACAAATAATTTTTGTGTTAGGGATAAAATGGAACCTGCGTAAAGATACTTTAATGCTAGATGTGAAAGGAGAACCAGGATTGTCGCCAAATAAGAGACAAGTTCTTTCAATGCTGTATCAGATATTTGACCCCATCGGGTTTGCTATCCCTGTCACGATCATCCCAAACAAATTTTGCAAGAATGGTGGAAAAGAAAAATTAATTCGGATGAAACCCCAGACTTAGCTAAAAATTCATTCAATGGGCGGCTCAAATAAAATGTTTAGCTGAGATAGAAATTCCTCGTAAGATTCCAGTTTTAGATCAAAACATCACTTTGCACGTTTTTTACGATGCAAGCTCAATAGCTTATGCTACGTGCATTTCTTAAGACGTGATAATGGGAGTGAGGTTGAATGCCAACTTTTACAATCTAGAACGAAAATTGCGCCAGTGAAATCTTTAAAGATCCCCAGGTTAGAAGTCTTATCCTGCGCCATAGGCGCTAGGTTGGCTAAACGGTAAAGGAAGATTTGAACATGGAGGGCACAACAACCTTTAATTGGTGTGATTCCATGAATGCTCTATATATTGGATCAAGAAGCAGGAAAATTGGGCGACTTTTATTTTGAACCCTGTTAAAGAGATTAGAAGGATTAGTGATCCAGAAGATTGGCGTCATATACTTGGCAGGTTCAACTCGGCCGATTTCCCGTCACGTGGCAGTTATCCAAGCAAACTAGAAAAATCGGTGGTTTTGGTCCTAAGTGGTTATATCAACCATCCGAAGCGTGGCCCACCACGTCATATGGTGATTTTGGCACAAACATTGTAAATTCTGAAAGAAGAAAATCAGTGATGTCATCCAGTAACACTAATGTTGAATATACCGATTTATTTGAAAATATTTCAGACTTTTCTAAAATCGTAAAAACAGTTAGCTGGATTCATAGATTCTTCAAAAACGCTCAAGTTGACCCACCTCAGAGAACGAGCGGGCCGATCAGCTTGGAAGAAGTAAACCAAGCTGAAATAATTGATTATAAATTAATTCAAAAACTGTCCTTTCCTAACAGTAATAGTAAAAACCTCCACAAACTCCAACCAATCACTGATGCTAATGGCATGATCCGAGTAAAGTCCAGAATTTTACAGCGTGATGACGACGAAAATTTCAGACTTCCAATAGTGCTTCCTGCTGATCATTCAATTGTGTTAAAACTAATTAAAAAGGAACATGAAAACATGGGTCATGCGGGTACCCAATTTGTGATGAACAAATTACGAGAAAAATTCTGGCTCTTAAAAAGTAGAAGAACAATTGTACGTAGTTGCGTGCATTGCCGAAAATTTGACTCGCCCGTCGGAGAGGTCCCACAGTCGGTTTTGCCAGAAGACCGGGTAAGAGATGCTAATATGTTTGAAATCACAGGGGTAGATCTAACTGGACCTTTGTACATTAAAGGTAAAGAGAAGGTGTGGATAACACTTTTTACATGTGCCATTTATAGAGAAGTTCACCTCGAACTTGCCTCCAGCCTATCTACTGAGATATTCCTCTAAGTTTTCAGACGATTTGTCTCACGTCGAGGTCGAACTGCTGTTGTATATTCTGACAATGAAACTAATTTTGTGGGAACAGTCAACCTGATCAAAAATATCGATTGGGACAAAATAGCATCTGTAGCTGTGGAGCAAAAAATAGACTGGAAATTCATACCGCTTTCTTCACCTTGGTGGAGAGGTTGGTGGGAAAGGTTAATCGGTGTTATGAAAAGAATTTTAAGAAAAAAATACTTGGTAGATCTTCTCTAGATTACGAAACACTTCTTACTGTATTGTGTGATGTAGAATCGACGATGAACGGTAGACCACTTACTTACCTGCCCGAAGACGTGAGTGACCTCATCGCACTGACACCGGCGATGTTCCTACACGAGTTACCTATGTCAGGTGTGCCAGACATCGATCATGTAGATAATGCTTCGATCAAACGAGCATTGATTTACCAGGATAAGTTACGCAAAGATTTACGCAAACGTTTCAGAATTGAATACCTAGGCCAGTAAAGCAGAATTCGAAATACATTAGAGATCCTACTTCTTTGAAAGTGGAGCACGTGGTGTTAGTGTCCACTAATGAAAAAAGAGTGAACTGGCCCTTAGCCAGAGTTTCTGAAATTATTTCATCTGCGGACGGTCATGTCCGTCTAGTAAAAGTGAAAACTAGTGATGGTGAACTAATTCGTACTGTGCAACCGTTGATACCACTGGAAGCAGACTTTTCCTATCACAGTGATTTTTCCGAAGGCTGAGATCTTCCAATGCTTCACAACCTCAAGGTGGGAGTGTCGCGTAATTCGCAAACATTTTACTTTGTATTGAACAATTCCATTCAATCCCTCTACCGTGATGACGTAACGAGATAAGAGACAGTGAACATTCTGTTTTTTTTTTCTCTCTTTTGGTAGAGCTTTGTGATTGTGTGGAAATAGGCAGGTTCATGGGCGCCGGCAGAATATTTCCCAGGGGGAGAGAAAGACTACTTTAACGTATGGTTACCATGTTGGAAAGAGCAAAAAAGCAAGGGAAGCACGGCACACAAAAATCCAGGGGGGGCATTGCCCCTCCCTTGCCCTATGATGCCGGCGCTCATGGACAGGCTCCATTGTATCGGAGACCTGAAATTATTAATATGATTCTAAACTTATTTCTTAAAATCTTTACATAATGTACATATTAATTTTTGTAACTTAATAGTGTAATCCAGTAATTAAATTCGTAATAGTTAATAAGAAGAATCTTTCATTGATGTATGTTATATTTACGCATAATAGTAAAATGTCCTCTACGTTAAAGTTTGGTTTCTGCTTTTTCAAGAAGAGACTTACGGATTATATATCTCGAGCGAATATCTAGGACCGGCCCCACCTTCACAGGCACCCCTCAAGAACGTAAGCTGTCTTACCTTATTTTATTTATTTGATTCCTAAATTGTTGGTTTTTGGTAAAAAAATCTAAAAACTGCCTCAGAACAGTGGGAGATGCTTCTTTAGATTTTATTTCTTCTTTCAATAGAATAGTTTTAACAAAATCGGAGATCTTTGCATATTTTATGATAACGAGACTTAACGATTTTTTGATTTATTTAGTTAGTTAGTCAGTGAGTGGATTTACGAGACATAGTGAATGTTCTGTATTTTATTTTTATTTTATGTTGGAATAATTAGACTTACAGAAGGAGGTACGGCTTGAGGGAAATGGATTTCAGTAATCCTTGATATAGTGGTAATATAACACCTGAATATTCTACACTTAAAATACTAAGATGCTGCTTTCAAATGTTGTTGAGAAAAATTTGAATATTTATATTCGAACGACTTCACCAAAACTATATGTAAGCATTTCCCAGCTGCACTTGAGCATCCGTAGAATGATTGGTAAGGCTTAGGACTCCAACTCTGGTGTTACAGGTTCTAACGCCTCGCACGTGGTGCATATTCACATGGCATAATACCACTATGCCAAAGATCACTGAAATTCACTGAATGCGGAAGACGGGCGTCATCTCGGTTTGTCAATTATTTTGCGAGAGCGTTGGATATTTTATGATTATGATTTTTATAAGTGTACTTAGTGTTATTATTATTTTATTTTTAATAAACGGTCTTTGCGAATATTTTATATCTGTTTTTATTTTTTATGCGCAAACTTAAACTTCATTTTGCGATTTTATTTACTTATAATTTTATTTATTTTTAAACTTCGCCCGGGTTGTGTAATGACTTGAGAACCATTCTACCACATCACATGTCTGAGTTCGATTCTCCGCGTGGGCTCCGGTGTGATTTCATCCGTGCCTTCATAGGAAACAACTATTAGGTGTCTCTTATGGTGCCGCTGGCTTAACTATTAAGTGACTCCGTAATAAAGTGACGAGTATGTATATATATATATATATATATATATATATATATATATATATATATATAGCAAAATAGCTAAACTTACGAATCAAGGAATCAATCACACTTTAGTTAAGATATTATAATAATCCACTGAATGTAAAAATCGTATCCTAAAAGGGCAATAGTAGATATATCCATCAAAATATCATGTCCGATCAGTTGTTAAAATTGAAATAGGAAGTAGAATTGTAAAAATAAACAAAGATAGTGAGCACTGGTTACGCTCATCAGGCCCCACAAACCGAATACTTACTACCAAAATAAAAACAAAATGACAGGATTTCAGTGTAGTTACTTAGGACAAAGAAAACTAAATATGTAGCTACGAGGGGCTATCCTGTTATGATAAACAAAAATGAAGGCAAAATGGCCGAAAGCATGAGCCTTGGATGCATGGCTAGAAGACAGAGTAAGAATATCCGATTGTTGCCAATAGAAGAGGAATAATTACCAGTTGGCAGAGTTCGAAAGTTAAATAATAGAGAAAAAGTAAATAATCGAAATAAATAAAAAATGTAATAATAATAATAAAATAATAATAATAAACACAATTGGATGATATATCAGCTATATAATATTTAAATGGGTATACATTTAACTACGCCTATGCATCACTGTTATTGTTAAGTAACTAAGAGTTACGTCTGATATTACTATAAAGAATATATATATATATAATAACCAAAACACAAGGAAAACACTGCAAAAATGAAATGCCCCTGCAGGAATACTGATTAACAATACTGACCTTATCAGCACATACAGAGGGCCAAGCAGGTGGAAAATCAAAAAACCAGGAGCCATAATTAAAATACAATTGAATGAAAATTTTTAATCTCTGGTGCACTCGTCAGGGCCACACCCAGAAGATTATAAACAAAAACAACAAAAGTAGCTGGATTGCAGTTATATGGCTCGATATTCTCTCCAAACATATGAGTCCGATCCGGCTATAGAAAAAACGTGGGAAAGATTACATGAGGTAAAAAGAATAGATGTACGAATGTTGCCCAAATTTAGAAGGGAAATACCCGATGTTGAAAGATTAAGAGAGGGTGATAGTGAGATTAAGATTATCAAAGTGATGCCAGATTCAGAATATTATTTGACATATTTAACAAACAGAAATATTAATGGAATGAATAATACTATTAATAAAATGAATAATACTTTCTTTTTAGTTGGTTAGCTAATTAAAGTTAATGGAAAATTATGAGAGAGTGTATATATTAGAACTATAATGAAAATATGTAATATTTGAATATATACAAATAATTTATTTCTTAGAAAATTAAAACTAATAATAAAATAGAATATTTAAAAACTAAAAATATATGTAGTCTATGCAACTGTCACTGAATAGGAACCCCCTTTTTATGTTTAACTCTTTTTTTAATAATTTCCCTAAATATGTAAGCAGTTGCATAAATATCCAGAAAATTATGCCTTACGTTTTATAAAGAGAAAAATTTCCACCGCCCGACCCATCCCTCCAACAGACTTAAAACCAAACCCCTCCTAACCTCCAGTAATTTATAAACGGCAATAGACACATTACCTGCTATGATATAATTTTAGAAACTTAGAAGGACAGTTATGCTGACTGTGTCTAGCAGTCAAAATGAGAGATTTATGATTGGAGACATTAAAATCTTCAGAACACAGAAACTTGATTCTGCAGCAATGATATAGATGATATTGCGGAATAGAGATTTATGAAAGCAGGATGGAAAATGAGTAAAGGTATTTACTTTAAAATTAAAATCCTTTCTCTTATCATATAAATTGAAACTAAGGTTATTTATAGGAGTGGTAGAGATACTTAGATCTAAAAACTAAAGGAATTGTTAAGCATGTCATTTTTAAATAATTCCAGAGCAGAAGGATATTTAATTGGGAAGATAATATTATTATTAGTAGTGTTTACTAGTAAGATATCATCTATATATCGTTTAAGTATGATATGTGTATTAGTGCAGTCTTTCTCATAGTAATATATAGATCTGCAAGGTAACTGGATGCTGAACTACCTTGTGGTATACCATGATTTTGTAGGTATATTTCATTGTTATGTATGGCATATAGATTCAAATCAAAAATCCACAATTAAGTATTGAGAAGATATCCTATTTGTATATATATATATATAAATTTATATCACATTCAAACGTTGCTAAGATATCGTCAATATTATATTCAGATGGTAGCCTATGTTCAGTACCTTTTTTCGTGATCTGTTGTACTTTAAGATCTTTAATTAAAGAGAAATCACTTGTAATTATACGTTCAAAGTTAGAATTAATATAGGAATTGTACTGATCACTGTCACAAAGACAGGGAACATTGTATAATCTGGATTGAAGCCCTTACAAAAACAATTATAATGAAAAAAATTTCTTCCATCGAAATAAGGTGACAGATTTTTCAATACTAAGATGTTTAACAGGTATCTCAGAACATCTTAGAATATCTCAGAAATATTATTATATTGACACAGCTGGCTGTGCGCGGGCACAGCCAGCTGTGTCAAAAAAGGTATCTCTAGATCTGTGGCACGCGATGAACGTTTCGATCGTCCGCCATCTTGCTGGTAGTTAAGTCGAGCGATGGCAACGGCTGCCCTTTTTTCAGCATCGGGCAATCTATTCAGCTGTTCTCGCATTCTTCCATTTTTCAGCAGATGTCAGTGCCGTTAAAAATAATCGCGACAATTTTTTTAACGGGAAATGACGTGCTAAAAAGTGAAGGATTCTCGTGGAGCTATGTCACCCGCAACTATTTTTATAGAAATCAAATCTATTCTTCATGACTGGCAACAGTCAAAACGTCAGAGTTTGGTGTTCCCAGAGCGGGATCACTGCGCGTTAAAGGGTTAAAGAAGGGATCGAAAACTGAGAGGGTTCTCTACACCGTTAATTAAGAAACAACCACATTCACGCAAGAAATATTCCATTTCAAAGTGGAAATAACTTTAAAGAAGCGCAATTAGTTTCAAAATAACTGCAAATGGAACTCTCCCCCTCTCTCTCTCTGTCGCTCGCTTTTCTCCTAATTACAGTCTCTATAGCATTCGAGTAAGACAAAATTGGCTGGTTAGCCTGTTATAACTCATGTTATGTAACATTCCAGATATAAACAGGCTTCTATTTGCCTGAAGTGTAAACTTACATTGTCGGAAGTCTCTGGGAGGCCGCCGAAGCTAGCTGCGAAACCTTACAAGTAATACACTATTATATCTATATATAGAGTGCATTACTTCTAAGGTTTCCCATAATAATATATTGTGCGATGTGCGAAACGGCCATTTTAAACTCATAATAGGTGTTTGGAGGTTGGAAATGCGGTTTTCTCCAATCTGAATTTCCTCCAGGAGTGACACCCACAGCTGTCCCTATGTAAGTTCAAAAAAGATAAAAAACGAGGGGGGAGAAATTTTTTTTAACACACTTTTATTACTTCACGAGTATGAATCAGTGTAATGGAATCTAGAGCTGAAGCAAACCGCATGTATTCGGTACTAAGATACGGATAATCACTCAGACTCGAAGTAACGAATTGTTACTTTTCGGTTGATATCGTTACTCGTTTCGGATCGAGCAGCTTCGAACTTCGAATACAGACCTCCAGGCGAGGCGAACTAGGGGGGAAACGGGTTCCAGTAATCGAGTACTAATATCTTCTGTTTGTTACTGGATATCGGATCGCGGTTTCCAGGAGGAAAATGACTTTTGAGTGTGCATTTCGGATCGACCAGGTTCGAACTTCGAATACAAGACTGCCGGAGGGAGAAAATGAATTTCGGTATTTGAGTAATAGTATGTTCCGTTCCGTTACTAGATACCGGAAGTATTATGGATTCTCGCTGTTTGAAGGGAAAAATCAGTTTCGGTATTTGAGTAGTAGTATGTTCTGGTTGCAATTCGTTTGTGCCGAGCCGAATGGTATCGTTTTGATGAGGTTTGGAAGAATCCGTCTGTTTCGTTACAGTTATGGAGATGGATATACTATCTGCTGCTCTATTGATATGGGTCGTACAATGGGGGGATAGGATCCGGTGTATAGTGCGTTCTTATGCGCAGTTGAACTTTTTTTTGCAGGGGGTGAAGGGGGTGTTCTTATAATTGTAGAGGAGCAATACATATAAGAGAAGCATGTTAGTAAGGGGTGCTAATTTCGGGCTTTCTAACATTTTAGTACTAAATAGTGGTGCAATCAGAATTATTTCTTTCAGGGTGGTTCCGAAGCAGGATTGCGAACTTAATTTTTTCTTTTTTTTTTAGCTAGAATCGAAATATGAGTAATAAATAACAAATTATTTAAATACACCTTTAAAAAAATATTTTTTTATAAAGTAAACGAATTCACACATTTTTATTATTTAAAATATTATTTGGAACTAAAAAAAATATTTAGCATGGAAACCTAAACACATTTTTTAAGTAATTGTTTAAAAAATATATAAAAAATTGGGAGCGACCCGGGATTTCTATGCCCACTCCTGCGTAAGCCACTGGTATTAAAATAATTCAATAAAGTTCAGTATGTTTCTAAAATGTCGGCGTTTAGGGGGCCATCTGCCCTATTTTATGGTACATTTTATTCCATGAACTCATGGAATACGCATAGTCCGGTGCAACGATTCTTTCTGTATGAAAGGAGTGATAATTTTTGTTTAAAGAATGCTCTCATATATGCACCCACAGAAGGGGCTAACCCCTTTCATCCCAAAAGTGCAGAAATAGAACTGGAAATATCTTAAAAATAGATAATTCTCACTGAATTAAACAATTTTAATTTAAAATATGGTAATTTTTAATTTACTTCGAAAAATCGTCCAGCAAAAGAAGTTTTTGATATGAAATAAGAACTCACAAATAATAAAGATATTATGCTTGTAGAGACGCAAAGTAGTTGATATCATACTGAGATCCCCTGCCCTGTGAATTTAATATATATGGCCCAATCCCTGGATCTCAGTATTCGAGAACCCGCTCCCAGAAAAAAACACGAGTCACAAGCTTTCCTTTACACTTTTTATGATAAGAGTGAACAGGTTAAACCAGCGTTCAGAATTTAAAAAAGGGGGGGTTGAGAAAAAAAAAGAATGGCATATGTCTTTGGAAGATTTCTATGTGTACTCAGTAATTCGGATAATTTAGCATTGTATAAAACCATAAATGTGTATAAAAACAATCTGTAAATCAGAGAAAATAAGCTCTAAATACAACTTTGTACAACATCGCTAAAAAAAATTCTTTTTGGTTAGGTTTTGTTATGGGTTTATGTGTGGGCGGCATATACCCATAACAACACTGTCCCGGATGTGTTGTTATGGGGCACATATAACACCCTATTACCGATTCTATTAGTAGTAACGAAAGTAACGAGTAACGAATAGCGAACATCTAAGTAACAAATACATACGGATACTCATTTTGTCGTTACTTTTACAGCACTAAGGAATCTTGTAATTTGATTTTCACCCACTTTCAGCCATCCAATGAACTTGAAATTTTGCAGACCGATAAAGAGTAAATGACAATACAATAATATTGAAAATGGTGTACTTAGCAGTTATATTACAGACGCTCGCAAAATAATTCCAATGCATTACACATTATGGAAAGTCATAACTTAAAGCGTACTTTAGAGACCTGCATCTAGTTCAAATAAAACAGAATTCATACATTTTGTTAAGGAATGCAAAGTAAGGCCCTCCCTTGAAAATAGTCTATGTAGCATTTAAGGGTTTTTTTACGGGTTCACTCAAAAGAATTTCAACAAAGTTGGGTTATCGCAGTTTAGACATTTATCTATTTCATGTACGATATATAATAAGCATAGAGACATTTATAGAGGTTTACTTTTCATTTAAAGGATGGAAATAATATTTAAAGTTCTTTTACAGGCTCTCGCAAAATTACAGTAATAATGATGTAATTTTCTAACACGCTTTTATTACTTCTACGTATGTATCCATGTAATGGAATCTTGCAAATCGATATTCATCTAGATATCCAATAACTTGAAATTTTGCTGGTGCATAAAGAATAGATCACAATACAATAATATTGACGATGCTGTACTAGCATTTATAGTTTGTTTAAGATATTACATCTTAAACAAATTATCAGGAGCACGCAAAATAATTTCAAAACATTTCTAAGAACAGTCCTTGTTTAAAGCATCATTTAGATATATTCATCTGTTTCAAAAAAATAATAATAATAAATTGATATTTGTTATTAATGATTACACAATAAAGCCTTCCATCGAAAATAGTGTATGTAGCATCATTCAAAAGAATTCCAATACATTACGGATATGACATTTTAGAGAGATTTATTAATTTCAAACACAACGCAATAAATAAGTAGAACATTTTTTAAGGGAACCGCGGGTGTCCAACTTACGGAGGTTTCACATACAGGGTGTCCCAAAAAGTTGGTAGCACACTTTAATTCATTAAATACTCAAAGTGTAAAAAATGAATCTATTAGAAATAAGTGGACAATGCAAATTGAAAAAATGTCCAAAATTAAGTAGGAAAAAAGCCTACATTAAGAAAAAAATCCTACCTTTAATTTTTAAGGGGGCAGTTTCCCATTTCAAGATATTTTTTTCATTAAAAAAAAATATGGCCCAATAGATGAGCTGAATGCATTTCAATGTTCAACTAAAAGTTTTTTTTTTTTTTTCAAAGAAAAAAAAAAGAAAGATCAGGGATGTCACCTAGGTCTTGGACAAAACGGACAGGAAAAATCGAAGTGCAACTTGGACGTGACATGACGTGTAACAGAAAGTGAACAAAAAGTTTCGCGCCTGTTCTTACTTTAGCAACTGTACAATAACGGTGAAATGATTCAAATCTTTAAAAAAAAATTTAACTATTTTCATTGAGCAAAAAAAAGAAGAGTACATATTAAATGACGAATGAGTTCGATTACAGTCGCAAATTCTAATTGAGTATTTCGTTGAAGACCATAGTTTGGGTAAAGCCATAGACCACGGAACGTCCAGGTGAATTATCGTGAGTGATCTTGACTGCCGCGGCATTCTTTGCTCTAACCATTGAAAGAGCGACATACAACAATTCCTGAGAAAATACGGGTTTAGGAAAATAAATGTCAACAATATGAAGTGAAAATAGTAAAAAATGTCGGAATTCTGCAAGACACAAAAAATCTAATCCGCCAAACGGCGATCGCGCGCTCCGTACCTTTTCTCACGCTACTCTCGATGATAAACATCCAATATCAGACAGAAAACAGAAAAATTATAAGAAATAATAGATAAAGCGCCAAAATAAAGAAGTTTATAACTGCGGTCAATGTGGGTAATACACCACAATGTATTTCCTATGTAGAAAAATATGAAGAAAAAAAAATTCTAAAAAACTTTCATATTTTAAATACCCACTAATGTGCTATATATTAAAAAGCGTATCATAATACATGTGCCGCCCTTATTTTTCTTCCTTATTTCATTCAGTTGAAAAGTGTAACATTATTCATGAGCGTGCCGCATTTTCCTTCCTTATTCCATAAAACCGTGGCTGACGAGAAAGACAGGCTGCGGTGCTGACATTTGGTCACACCCCTTTTGCCCTTGCAGAGTCATGTGACTCTGCAAGGGCAACAGGCGTGTGACCAAATGTCAGCACCGCAACCTGTCTTTCTCGTCAGCCACGCATAAAATACTTCTTTGGAATCGAAATCCATGTTAAAATCGCCGCTTATTAAAACTGTTTTACAATATTCACCAAGCACATTCTAGCTATACTTCACCTTTATAAATATTGCTTTGAATGTGCAACATAATCCACGAGTGTGCCGTGTTTGTTTTCTTTGTTCCATAAAATACTTTTCAGAATTGAAATCTATATTAAAATCGCCTACCAAAACGACTTGGTCAGTCAGACTCGAAGCTACCTGTTTTTAACTCCAGCAAGCTTGGTACTCATTTTATCGAGCCACTCAAGGTGTGACAGGCTGAGTCAACCTCGCCCAGCCCGGGGAATCGAACCCAGGACCCGTGGTACGGCAGCAGAATGCGCTAAACTTATACCACTGGGATTATATTCTAAATATACTTCAACTTTATAAATACTGTTTGGAAAGTATGCCATAATCCGTGAGTAAACGTATTTGCTTTCCCTGTTCCATAAAACAATTTCTTGGACTTGAAATGTATATTACAATCGCCTACCAAAACTATTTTACAATCTTGCCAAGCATATTCTAACTATAATTCTCCTTTGTTGTAGGTAAATAAATTGTAGCGTTTGCCAGTTTCTAGCCAAATCAAGTAGATATCGTCAAGCTAGACTCAAATTTTGGGACTTAAATTTGGCACCAAACTTGGGGGTGAATCATCAAAAATTGTAGAACTTGGTGGCTTTCAACATTTTATTCTCTTTCCACCCCCTCTCCCGAGCTATATGTCGCTTTTCAACATTTCTCTGTATAGTCCGTTATGTATGAGAAATATAATTTTGCAGCCCTGTAAAAAAACTTTTAAGCCCTACACGCACCAAAATCAATGCCGGTCGTGCGACGGTAGTCTTTAATATATGAACCAACCGTTAGGAGCTAGCGCACTTTAAACGGTTTAATTAGTAAGAAAAGAGTAAAAAAGTCAGAATTCGAATAAAGGAGTGACGTGTCCTCTATTCTGCGAGGGACAATGAGCTAATCCGCCAAACCGAGTGCGCGCGCTCCCTTCTTTATTTACATTTACTCGAGCTGCCCTCAGTGGTAAAGATCCAATATTAGAGAGAAAACTGAAAAACTAAAGAAATGAGAGATAAAGTCCCATAATAAAGATGTGCATGCGTCTTCCCGGAGTTTGCATTGCAGATGTATAACTCCTAGAGACCCATGCCTGGGAAGCTCGCCCACGTACGTCAATTTTTTTTCGGAACACCTTGTGTATTTGCCATCTACAGCGATTTTTCATGACTTGCCGACCTACAGTTACATATAATTGATCATTATTTCGCAGTAGGGTTGAGAATAAACCACTGCTTTTTATTTTAGCTTGCTTAAACTTCTATAAATGCGTAAATAAAGCCGCCAAATAATTTATTTTGCCAACATGTTGTAAATGCCCAAACTGAGCCACAAATTAAACTTCTTAATAAGTGATCTCTTATTTTGCAGAAGAAAACTGCCAAATGAATACAGCTATTTATATGATTTCGGAAAAACGCATCATCTGAAATTTTAAACTCCTGTAATCTAAGCGACCGTATTAGCAATTTTAAAATTTATGAACTTTAAGAAATACATTTCAACGTAATTTTTTTCATGTTTTTTAATTTGACGTGAAAATGACGTAATACCTTACGAAATGCTGTACTCTATTCTGCGAGGGACAATGAGCTAATCCGCCAAACCGAGTGCGCGCGCTCCCTTCTTTATTTACATTTACTCGAGCTGCCCTCAGTGGTAAAGATCCAATATTAGAGAGAAAACTGAAAAACTAAAGAAATAAGAGATAAAGTCCCATAATAAAGATGTGCATGCGTCTTCCCGGAGTTTGCATTGCAGCTGTATAATTCCTAGAGACCCATGCCTGGGAAGCTGGGTGTGTGAAGACAGGATTTTATTGTGGTTACTGATTGGTCTCGGAGAGTATTATGGTCAAAGCGCATGGTCAAACTGCATCAGAAACGACTTCAAGAATCTGTCCGGAGCTGCCTTAGTGTTTTAATTTATACAGATATAAAAAACGTGTTAGCATTTTTAAAACCTGAAAGTGAAGAAAACATGAACACAGAGAAAAGCCATTTAAAGAGTTTGTTTGTCAATGAAATTGCGCTGAGTGTATGAACAAATTTTACAATATCTCGTGATATCATTCGCGTATGATTAAATATAAGATGTCAAAATATTCAGAATTTAATAGACTTTCATTTAATATTTAAAAATGAAAATTGTTTTTCTTTTTTTTTTAACCAAATTTTGGGGTAAACTGTCCCTGAAACGCTATCATCCAACCTGATTCTTTCCCTTCGAGAGATATTAGAAGAGGTTTAGTCAACTAATATTTATCTTCATAGCGCCGACACTTGTTAAGATATAATTCTCAACTTTTGTACACTACCTCATTAGCATATGCTGCCCATTTTACTGATTGAGAATGCTTTTTTTCCTCGAGGAATTGTGCACAAATTAAAAAAGTGTAACGTTTTGAAAATTAACGAGAGGAATTTTTTCTTAACCCATTAAGCGCCAAAGCTCCCATTACGGGAACATCTATTATATATTTTTCTTCTTAAAATATTTTAACGCAATTTACAAAATACACATTTTATATAAACATTTACACTATAGGGTGTGTCATATATTTTTATCGGAACACTATATTTTAATTTAATGTTTTTTTTTCTAATTTAAAAAAAGTGAAATTTTGTCTTTATGACTGCCTTATATAAAACTAAAAAAAAAATAAAATAAATGGTCACTTAAATATGTTTCAAGTAGAATGCATATTTAAAACCAACATCTTGAAGAACAATATTCTTAAAATCCTGCATGAATTGATTCCTATAAAGGAATGTTATGAACGCTTATATTTCTTGTTCCCACAGCGGGAGCTTTGGCGCCCTCCCACTAGTTAACATTTCCAGTTACTCTGTATTGGGTTCCTGGTCATTCTGGCATTCCTGGTAGTGAGATGGCGGGTTCTCATGCTAGGTTGGGCTCTGCTCTTTTTTTGTTGGACCTTAGCCGGTTCTCGGTATCTCGAGTAAATGTTACAGGGATACTGTGTTTAGCCACTTTAGCAAGCTTCAGTATTCCAGCTGGCTTAAGTGTAATGGCCAGAGGCAGACCAAAGAAATCAATCTTGGCTTTCCTGGTGTAAGATGCAAGGAACTTCTGTGTCTCAACAGGTCCAGTCTCCGTAGGGCTATTGGCCTGTTAACTGGGCACTGTTGCCTTAAAAGGCATCTTAACATAATGAAGGTTGTCTATGATCCCACTTGTCGGGGTTGTCTTCTTAAAGAGGAAACTGCTTTACACATCCTCTGTGAGTGTGAGTACTTCTCTGATTATAGGTTTGAGCATCTTGGGCGCCATGTCATTGAGCCCTGGGAGCTTCACAAAATGTCTGTTAGGTCTATGCTGATGTTCGCATTTGCTACTGGGCTCTTTTCGTAGGGCCTTTTCCATATTGCTTGGGGATGATACAACAGACCCAGGGTCGCGGTGCCTGGCCCTTTTGGGGCCTCCCCTCCAAGTCATAAGTCATAGCATTTCCAGATTGATTTTGATACCGTTCAACAATAAAGAAATGTTTGGCACTTCGCAGGCTGGTTATTTCGTACATTATAGTATCAACAACAAAAATAATTACTTTATATATACAGTTTTGAGCAGCATCTGCGTAAAAAAAGGAATTGCTGTATCCAAAATGGAGAAAGACATTTATCCCCATAACACGCCAAAGCTCCCGCTACGGGAACATGCTATATTTCCTAAATGCTTTGAGTTAAAAAAAATTTCAACTGTTCTATAATAGAGGCATGCAATGTATGTAAAAAATGTATATACATTTAAAAATTTCTATCTGATTCTCATAGCGGCGTTTAATGGGTTAACGTAATCTCTTTTACGACCTTATTTCGAACATTTTTTCAATTTACATTGCCCCCCTTATGGATAGATAAAGAATGGATAGATAAAGAATGAAAGCGTGTTGCCACCTTTTTGGGACACCTTGCATACGCAATTAATATGCTACGTCTATGGGATCGGTTTGCGGGCGTGAAAATGCAGAAAAATGAGAAAAGAGGAAAAGCAGGTGAGGTGAACTTCAACCTCAAAGAAATTTCGAACGTAATGTTTGAACACATATCTCTTCACAAGCGGTCGTGAGCTAACCATACTATTTATGAAACTTTTAGAAAGTACATAATCAAGTAACCAGCATTTCGATAAAATGGATTGCACTTCATCATATTCTAAAAATGCAATTTTGTATTTAACCTCCTTATTCTCACTGAAATCCCCAAGCAAAAAATATTTTTTCATTGAAATGGTGTTCTTTTAAGTTAAAGAACGTAAATATAATTAAAAAAACGTGAATATTTTTTATATGTTTTTTTCAATGGTAGCACTATGATTATAAAACTCTTCTAAACATTGTAAATGAAACTAAAAAAAATTGTATCTAGTGAAAATGTATATCTTTTCTGAAATATAGATGGCAATTATTAATATTTCTTCATACTAAATACTATTGAAATAGCAGAAAAACTTGATAGTAGAACAGGTTGCAAGTAGAACAAAAGAGTAGAAACATGTTTCTTCTAAAGTATTTTAATATTTTTCATCCTTTAATGCTGGTATCTGTGGACCCAAACTACTGCGATTATTAATTAAAGGTGCTGTTAATGGACCTTTAATGTAATTTTTATGTAATTTTTATGACTTCAAAATTACATTTCGAAACAATTTTCCTGTTAAAGAAAAGCGTTTAAAGGATGGTAGTGTATTTGCTACCATGGACATAGAGGGTTAAGAATTGTTTTCCAAAAGTTCTATCTTTCTCATAGATTTACGGTTTATTGTAGTGTTTGAAGGTTTGAATATTACCTACTTTATTAAATTCTTTTTTTTTCTTTCAAGGAAAATGTGGGAAAGAAAAGATCTGCACTGCCACTAAGAATGTCTGAAAAGGTATTCTGAAAATTTTCGTGGTATTGACGCAATTAGTTTACTTTCATTTACTTCCAAGGGTTCCTGCAGCTGAACTTATAAAGCAGTAAAAAAGGTTTAACAAGAAACTGGGAGGTCCAAAATATTTTTTCGTGTTGAAAGATTCGTAATAAATTGCTTTGTAGTTTACTGTCCGAACCACTATATCATTTTGTGTTAAGCTATTTTTCATGTAAAACGTATTTCACTATATTTGGTTTCCTGGGGCAAAAGATATTAATGTATAGACATAACGTTAGATTAATTCATTTCACTATGTAGCAACATTTGTTGGTAAAAGTTATTTACCCTGTGAGCCAGCTTATTGGGTACAAGTAATGATTCAGAAAGGAGGAGCTGAACCTCCCACTCTAAGCAACTAAAAGTAGGTTTTCAGGTAAGCACTCAAGTGAATCGTTTTGTAACAAGTCAAACTCGAGGGAGGAGCTAATTTCCTTTATCAGTCTTCCAGATTCATTAATGCCCCAAATCCTCTCAAAATTTTTTGCCTTTGCTCGTTAGCGTCCAGAAATCATACTTCCCCCAAGAGTAAGGTGTTAGATGGCATGTTTAAGGAGAACATGTCCTTCTTTTTAATAAATTGTTCTCTTTTATATAGGTATGTCCTCCTTTCGCTTATTTTATAAAGAAAGGCGCTTAAAGCCGCAGGCACAGGTAGTGTTTCTTCTCATAAATCAGGTATGGACAACCTTTGTAAAGTTGCGGGTCAAATTTTAGGGTGTAAGCGAAGTCGCGGGCCAAAGTTCAGGATAATAGCAAAGTCGCGGCCTTTATAATTAAAGTGAATGATTTATATGGGTTTTATACGGGGTTTCATATGTTCCGCTGGCCGGATCAAAAACCGTGGCAGGTCCCATCCGGCCCGCTGGCCGGAGGTTCACCATATGGGTCATAAATAGTATAGTTGCTAAAGTATTTCATGAGTCGGGTTATTGCTTCTTAGGTGATATTTCATGAGTCGGAATGTTACTGATTTCATAAGTATGGCATGACTTACTTATTTCATAACATGTATTTAAAAAGTATATTCTGGAAATATGTCCCCCATTCATCGTTCATTTTTTCGATGTCCTGCTCGTTCATCGTTCATTTTATTCGGGCTTTCTAATAATATAATTTCAAAAATATGACATGTGAAGATTTTCATAATTATTTGTTAAAAAATCAAGAACTACTGTCTGAAGTCGGTAACTCGGCCAAGTACGATTAAAATAAAATAAATTACAAAAACAAAAAAAAACCCTTCTGTAAATGCTCCTTATTTAAAAGAAAGTCCTCCTTTGTTGGTCCGTCCGTCCTCCTTTTTAATTTTTCATCTGGAAAATTCACCGAAGAGTGACGTTTCATAATAAGAATTCAAAGGCACACGCTATTAGGTACCTCACTCTGAAGGAACAGGTAGAGTTACAGTTTGTTATCCGTACTTTGAATTGCGTTTTTTAAATCCTACTTGTATTTCCTTTTTACCCTGATTCCTTTTACTAAGGCATGTAACAGTAAATTTTATTTAATTTTTGATTTCCAGTGGCTGTGGTAAGAAATAGTTTCTGCTCCATAAAAAATGTACTTAAACTACCTCATTTAGCCTAGGAGAATTTATGAGCTGGTCCTTGAGCGTGTCTCCTCAAGTGCATTCTAATCCAAAAATTGCAAGAAAAAAAGAAGAAGTGAGAGGTCCACAGAATCAGACTCTTATAATGAAGATCGCAAAATATGTTCTCTTTTTCCCGTTTTCATTTATAGGCGGTTTAGATAGAAGATTTATTTTTAAGGCAAAGCTGCGCGTGTGCACAAGGTCTATCTGACTTAGGGGGAATGCCCCAGACAGAGGACTTATAAGGGGTTCTAACGCGTATGCACGTTACACCTGGAGAAAATCGCCTTAAACTCCAGACAGTTAGATCGACAGCCGATCGACCGTGGTATAGGTCAGAGCCCTGGACCTATAACCACATTCAATCGCTTCTTCGGACCTGTTCGCTCCCTTCGTAGCAAAATCACGAAGGCAGGGATTTTCTTTCTGTGGCCATCGTTACTTCCTAGCCTGGCTGTCTGAATTTACCATTGTTGTCCAGCGATCGTACAAATGAACTGGCTGAAATAAATAAGACGCATTATTTTAGCGACTTGCTTGGGACGAGGACGAATCAAAAGAATTAAGGACTCTAATTTGTAGATGCGCACAAACATTGTTTAGTTGTTAGAAAATTACAAAGATTATAAATAATTGACAACTGTGATAACTGAAAATTATGTAATGAAATACTTCTTACTAGAGGTATAATAATAATAGAAAACAGATATACAACAGTAAAAGAACAAGCACAGGACATAACACATTTTCTCTTTTTTCTTTTTTTTTTTCGGTGGGGGCTGGGGTCCTTTTTACTTAACTAAAAGAAAAAATACATTGAAAGTTTGTGTGGAGAAGGCCTGGCTCTGTATACCATGCAGATTTATCAGAGAGTACTTGAGTATCGTGAAATAAATAGTCACGTTTATGAGAAAGAATGACACAAGTTGTGGGGAAACTTTCTGATCCCTCCCTTCCCAAATTTTTCACGTAGTCTCTTTATTTTCTCTTTAAACTGCTGAAAGGCCATGTGACCTGTGCTGTTTTACAAAGTACTTTTCATGATTAGTGTGAGGAGCCAATTTTAGCCAATCAGCCTTTTAATTAAGCTAGTTCTTCTTCTCCTTCACTTTGCGAGTCTGCTATTGGAAAATAAAGACAGTAGTCCCGAAACCCAAAATTTTTAAAATAATTTTCATTTCGTATGCTTACCAATAGTACTAAGATTATTTTGAGTTATTTAAGGTATACGTGTGCGCTGCTGTATTAGTTAAGGCGAACATCTCTTAAACCAGTTGATACCAATAGCCTTTCAGGTAATTCTAAAATTATACATATGTGTTATGAATTACCCTGAATCCAAACTAAGATCTAACCCACCGTATGGATCCAACTGTGTGAGCTCTCATTATAAGGAATAGATGGATAACATTAATATTAGATCAGAATACAAAGTGTGATTAAACAGATTCACATTTCACAAGAAAAAGAATCATAATCGATGCAGCCATGTGACAAACAAGTATTTATAACGGTCTTTCTGTAAGAATAAGGAAAAGAGAGAATAGAAAATAGGATGTTACAGTGTTTTACTTCAAAAGTACCCCATGGTCATAAACACACCATGCAACAAAATTAGTGCAGAGTAATTCAACAAATTAATTATTAAGAATGAATAAACAACTGTAGTATAAATGTCTTTAAAAAAAAAAAAACATACTATTTACTCTCTCTCTCCCTCTCTCTCACACACACAGACACACCCAAACAAACAAACAAAAACTATTATAAAAAGCTATGCCAGATTCAAAAGATTGAAGTTGAGCTTCCCGCCTTTTCTAGATAAGGGATTCTCGCCTGTACCCACTGAACCCATATGTATAGATTTACGACAAAAGCAAAATAAATATCTAAATAAGAGTTATGATCCTAAGAAACTCAACAGAACGGATGGAACTTGCATAAATAAACCCGGCTGGCTTGTTTTTTTCTTTTCTTTTTTTTTCGGGTGTAACTTCGACCCTTTCAAAATTTAACCTTCACCTGGGGTATCTCTTGCAGTTGTGGCTCCTCACAAAACATTCATTAAAGCTGCTTCCCCCCCCCCCGTCTACGGTCAAAAATTCCTTCATTCAAAAAGGGTAATACTGCCGGTAAGTTAGATAAATAATAATAACAACAACAACAATAATAATAATAATAATGATAAAGCAGAATACTATCCCTCTGAAACCAAGATCTGCTTGCGGTTTTTGCCAAAATCCACCTGAGCGTGAAAGTCAAATGAGCACCTTCCACACGGCCATTCTGCTTTTTCTTAATTTTTCCCTGAAAAACGCCAAAAGAAAAAGGGGGCGTATCTTTCTTTCCTTGGCTGGCGCCAGGGGTCCTTGAGCGCAGTCACATGCATTTAGTTTTTAATGATATTTAGACTTCCTCTCTCATTGTTATGTGTATTGCTGTATTACGGAAGCTGTTCTTCTTCTGTCTACTTTAATAATTTGTGGCTTCTTATGAAAAATACCTGCACGATATTCCTCTCCTATTTCTTTCTTTGTGGTTAGCATTTTGATTTGAGTGGAAGAGAATGGAAATAAGCTGGCTGAATTTCTATTTTTTTTTTTTTTAGAACGGAATTCTTTACTCATAACAATAGGGTCGTATCAGCACAGTTACATTAAGACCGGAGTGGTTACATTAAGACGCTTCAGGGCCTCGCGAAAAAAGGAGTCCCAAAAATTTTTTTAACAATTACTAAAAAAAAAAAACATTTCAAAATATAAGTTTAAAAATTACTATTTACTGAAGCTGATTTATACAAGCATAACTTAAATGAAGTTTTTCGAAGTGTTTGTGTGGCTTTCAGTATTTATTACAGGGCATTAGTAAGAAATTCTACAGGAAAGCGCTATTTTTGAAAGTTAATCTTAAATTCGCAAAAGTATGGGGGAAGAGTAACTGAACTCTTTCTTAATGAGTTCACGTTCCTGCGATAAGACCATTTTGAAGAACTTATCCAAAATTTTGCGTCCGCAAAGGGCAGGAAAAACGCCTTTTAAATACTACTATGTGTGTCCTATTTTTATATTACATTTCGAATCTAAACAAAACAGTTGCTGAGTATCGTAAACTCAGAAAAATTACTTTTTGTTGAATGTTTTTTACAACGTAATACAGAAAGTTCTTAAAAACTGAAGTCAGTATTTAGTAGATTCGATTCGGTTAGCAATAACTAAACCTTATTTTTTTTTCTTTTTTAATGGAGCAGCATCTTCTTCCCAGCAAAAGGGCCCCCACAGGTCTTAATCCGGGCCTGCCTATCAGTACAGAAATGTACCACAGACCGGTTAGATTATACAAAACCAGTGGCTACTCCTGATCTGTTTTAGAGAAGGGGCCCAAAAATAAAATGTGAGTTCAATTGATAAAAAAAAAAGTTACACCGAATATTTTTTTTCGTTGTTGTTGTTGTCGTGTCCAGGGATAGAAGATTGCTCTAGACCCGGAAATAGGTGTCATTGCTCGCGAAGGGGACATAGGGCAGTTTCAGATTACGTCACAATTCAATCCTGGTAGACAAACATTACCTGATTATGAGGTTCCAATTGGTTCATTCATATTCCTGGTGGACAGACGTCACTTGAAAAGCGACTTTTTATTAGTGGAGTCTATCAGCGGTCACGTGGTTGAAACTGCTCTATTGGAGCCACGGCGGATTTTACGTGCACCAACTCCCACTAAAGTACACGGTTCCGCAGCAGTTCAGTCGAGAGTGGGTTGACCCTCCCAAGCACTGGCCATGCCGGATCCTGCTTAACTTGCCGTGTTCTTATGGGAACGGAGTTTAGCGCCCAGACCACTGCGTGGCATTTGTTTCTCGTCCACACAGTTTTTAAGTTTTAAAAAAAATTTTCTAACGGGAAATGATTATCATCCCACTAGATTCTTTATTTCCACCGGCTAGGTATTTCTCACTGCATTGCATATTATTCATAGATTTGATTTTGATTTGTGGGATTACTGTCGATTATCTACCCGAGGGATCTAGGTTGAAGGGAGAGGGGACTTCCGTAGGGGTCTTTCTAAGGGACCCTAGCCCGTGCTTTCGCGAAGCCGAAGAAAACCATGAAAAACTCCGAACGGCTAGGTCGACGGACGCAATCAGGATTTAAGCCAGGCACTTTCATATTATGTATAGAACTGTAGGCCAAACAACCTAGCACAAAATATATTACATCAAACGTGGAGTTTACTCCTTATTGAAAAACCCTTTACATAACTTCTTAAAAAATATTGCATTAAAAGAAAAAAAAAGCATTATGATTCCATAAGTAAATCCTTGAAAAGTATGAAAGGCTTATTTTTTTTCTATTGCTAAAGAGTAGGGCGCATTGGCACTTAAAAAAAGAAAAAGAGAAGAAGAGCCAGGAAGCGGCGCCCTTTGAGGAACGCCACTATCAACACTGCCCAAAGTAAGGCGGAAGGTTTTGTGCATGCAAGAGATTTTGCATGAAAGTAAAATCAACAAAAAAAGAATTTTCTTGCCGATCCATTGTCATCACCACAGCTGCAGCCCTCTGCAATTATCTCTTCTAGCTCGTTCCACGCTCGTAAGGCGATCTGTGAAAAAAAAAAAAATCCCTTTACAAGAGTTGGAGAAAATTACCCTGTAAACTGGCGGAACGCTTCAAACTACTTTTTTATGGTTAGTGATGACAGCAGTTAGACGCATTTATCCGTTATCGTGTATATACATATCCTTTCGCACTTGGACTGAGGCGTACCAGGATTTATTTGTGTTTACAATCAGAAGGCGAGCTGTGTGGAAAGCGGAGGCTTGTTTGCAGTCATCAAGAAAGCTTACGGCTTCTTATCTATCAAAGACTGAGAATCTGCAAAAGAAGACTAGAATGATTTTGGTTCTTTCATGTCTTTTTTAAATGGTTTACGAGGTAACATGTTTGGATGAAAGAAATCATCTTTAATTCAAAATTATAATTATAAAATATGAAACAAAGATAGGAAATTGAGGTCGTTTCATACTTTCACTGTGTTTCTCTTTCTGTCCGCCCCCCCTTTTTTTTTACAATCTGACTTCCAATTTCGTATGCATAAACAAATTCTTACTTACTTATTTATTATTGTTATTTATTTATTTGCTGTCAGCGTATTGTACAGTGTCACGTATTTTTTAAAGCAAAGTTATTGTATTGCTATTTTCAAAATAATAAAACTGATTTGCTCAAATATCCTTATACAGCCGTCTGAACCGTAATGTGTCCCCACAACAAGATGCATAAACTTAGCTTTACCCAAAATATGCGGAAGGTGACCCATAGTGAATTCAAGATTATTAAAGCGAAATTTCTCTTAAATTTCGAAACAAATGCTTAATGGGGGCCACATAAAGTTTGAGGCTTTTAAAGATCCATTTTTCAATTTTAACTTCATCTGAAACCTTAATTATTTCTGAGCATTATGACACCCATTTCATTTAATTATTCCAGATAGAATTTTCCTGATATTTTGCTGATAGCTTATGTATGTGTATGCATGCTTTTTTTTCTTATTAATTGGACAGTTATTAAGTAAATGTGTAGCATAGGAAGCAGGTCATTTTTAAGCTACGTTAATAATAATAAGAAAAACTGATAAAATATAGATAGTGATAATAAAAACTTGTAATAAAGCAAAATAGTTAGTTTAAACTAGGGATGGACGCGAGACGCGAGAATTCTCGCATCGTCTCGCGTTCTCGCATTGTCTCGCGAGACGAGACAGGCATTTTTTTTGCGAGACGAGACGCGAGACGAGAAAGAAAATATTTTGCGGGACGAGACGCGAGACGAGACAGAGTCTTCTCTCGCGCGAGATTTCTCGCGAGAATTCTCGCATTTTTTTCCGTCTCGCATAAATACGATCTGAAAAGCGACAATTTGCCTGAAGCCTCTACCGTTTAACTTGCGTCTCCTTCGTTTTCGGTCCTGGTATACTATCAGCACTCTACAATACGCACAAACACGTAACATTTAAAATTAGAACAGAAGAGAGATATACAAAACACACAAAGGAGAGGATAAAGAAAGAGGCGGGAAAAAAAGAAAACAGAGTAGAGTTGAAAGAAAAATAATTGGCAACAGTTTGGCAACTCATTTGACGAAAAAACAGTTTGGCGGGAATGACCGCCGGGATAATACGTAAGTACCAAGAAAAGTCCAGATGTGTTTCTTAAATTTCGTAAATTTCCAAATCTTACCAATAACATAAATGTGTACGTTTATGTGTTTGGATGTTTTTGACTGAATCACACAAAAATGGTTGGAAAAATTTGTAACGAAGATAGCTTATGCCCTAGATTAACATACAGGCAACCTTTCAAGCATATAGCATAAATAATTCTTTTACAAAGACACTCAAAATAATGCTAATGCATTGCGTTCTATGGAAATTTTGTAGCTACTAAACCGATTTTAAAACTTTTTTCACTAATTGAAAATCCTAGGCCTATATGGGGAATTCCTCTGTGTGGAATTTTCTAAGGGATCCTAGCCCGTATTTTCGCGGGGTTTTGGAAAAAAAAACACGGAAAACTGCGAGCGGCTAGGTCGACAGGCGCGACCGGAGTTTGAACCTGGCACCTCCCACCTTCCAGTTTTGAGAGCAGAACCTCTTAGACACTGGGGGGACCCTGAGTGTTATAGGCTACCTTTTATGCATATATCACAAATAGTTCTTTTACAGGGATACTCATAAGAATTACGCTCTATGTGTATCTCTGTAAGTACTGAACCGATTCCAAAACTTTTTTCACTGATAGTAAGCTACACTATTTTTGAGTATTATAGGCTAAAATAGTACCTTTACAGGAACACTCAAAATAATTCTAATACATTACGTTCTATGGGCATCTCTTAATAACCGATTCTAAAACTTTTTCGCTAATAGAAAGCTGCACTATTCCTGATTAACATAGGCTAAAATTCATGCATAGTATAAATATTTCTTTTACAAGAACACTCAAAACAGTTCGCAAATACTGTCGTAACTGTCTCTATTCGCCAAACGCCTGAAAAAAATCTAAATTTAGTAATTTTGCATACTCTCTTATTTTAAATGAAGTATACTACCATGCATAATACTTCATTTAAAATGAATAAATAGCAAATAATATTTAAATGCAGTTACTTTAGTTGCAAACATATTTGGTATTCACACATGCTTCGTTTCTCTCGGGACCTAATTCTAAAGCCGACGCGGACGAAATCGCGTGTAGCCGCTAGTTAAAATATAAATGAGAAACTGGCCCCAACCTGTGACAGGCGGCAACTAAAGGGGGGGCAAGGGGGGGACAAGCACCGGGAGACATTCTAAATGGAACGCCAAAATCAGTTATAGTTTCTTGGGATGGGGCGCGGCTTCATCCGAGGGGGCATATGGGCGCCCATAAGGGGGGGCAAGGTAGGGAACTTCCCCTCCGTAAAGGTTTAAGTTAATGCCTCATTATGTTAACAAATGGCAAAAACAGAACTAAGTTTGCTAAAAGTTTGAAATTTGCCCCCCCCCCTCTAGAATTTTTTTTTAAAGTTTGCCCCCCCCCTAGAAAAATTACTATGGGCGCCCATGCACACGGCACTAATTATGGTTTGCCCCAGATGACATAAACTCTAATTGCGGCATTGCCTGTGAAAATGACCTCTTTTTGCTCACTATTTACAGCAACAGGCCTTTTTTTTCTAACGCTGAACAATTGATTTCAGACAAGTTTAAAATCGCTGCCCTTGATTTTTGCTTTCCTGAGAAATTATCTAGCTTGGCCATTTGGTAGAATATGCCATCGTTCCTGTTGGGTTGGAAAGCTTCTCTGACTCTATTCTTTTGTTGATTTTTGCAGGGGATTTTTTTTTTTTTAAATCTTGAATCTGATGGTATATTTGGGTTATAAATGCATGATTTGGGTTCAAAATCATAACTTTGCCCCCTGACTTTTTAGACTAGGGGGGTAAATTTTTACAACTGCAGGGGCAATTCCCCCCCCCCCAGATTACGCCTATGGTCTAAAGAGATAATACAATATTATCTTATCTCCAAAAAACTCGCAAGATTTACGAACAATACTTCGCCAAATTTAGCGCAAAAACCATGTGTTGGAAATTGTCATATAATCGATGCGTATGACGTTATTTATCTTTCTTGTTATTTTAAAAGGGGACGTTCATTTTGTATAACTATTTTGAACAGAATATTTTTATTTTGTGATACTGCATCAGTGCCGTAAAAATAGGGAGGCTTCACAGGACAAATGCCTGGAGGCCCCGAAGCTCATGGGCGTATGGGCCCCGAAGCCCCGAAGCTCATATCAACGTAACTTATTTTTCTTCCCAAATTTGCAGAAAAAGAAATTGTTGCTCTTGTATTGTTCCTTGGATTCAACTATCCTTCTAATACTCAGATCAAAACACTAAATCAGAAAGTAAGAATAAAATGTTGATTACTGCTTGATATTTACAAGCAGATTGGTTAAACTAGAGATCTGCGTGTTTCGCTTATTTGTAATCTAATCTAGAACCTTTTTTCTGTTTTATAAGCTCCTTCAGGCTAAGAGACATAGTGCTCGATGGCCCCTTTCCACCTCCTATTTATAACAATTTCTAAATCTAGTATTAAAAGTCTTTTTTGTGTAATATTAAGCTTTTGAAATGTGTAGGATAAGGGCACTAGTAATTAACATTTTAAAGGCAATAATAAGCATTAACTAGTAATTGCTAATTATAAAAACTATCTAGAAAAGAAATTTTTATTTTCAAAACTTTGAATTTTCATGTAAGGTAATTTATCATAGAATATTGGAAATTTCTATTATTTCTATATTTTATAAGTTGTCATGGTGGCAACACCAGTCATTGATACCAAGAATAAAGTTTTGACTCCAGTGATTGACAGTTCCTGCTCCAGTAATTAACATCTAAGAAATGAGTAGAAACACATGCTGTTTTAAATGCAATGACGTAAAAATGGCTCAAGAAAATGAAGTGAAATTTGGTGACATGATAGAAAGTCACTAAACTTAAACTATACGAGTCAAATTAAAAAAAAAATGATCAGATCCCTCTACTTAAACAATAACGTCGAATTTTTTTATTTTTTTTAAAATTGATCAGATTTTGAGATTTTGCATAAAATGTTTCAAACGGCGTATATATTTGTTCGCACCTCACGATGCGCTAAAAGGACTGAAATGATATTTGGTGATATGGTAAGTGGTCACTCACTCCACTTAAACTACGCACATAAATTTTTTAAAAAGTTTTGATTAGATTTTGAGATTTTTCGAAAATCGTTTCAAAGAGTGTAATTTTTTTTTTTTTTTTTTTTTTTTTTTTTTGCGCATCATGTAATAACGACTAAAGCAAACGAAATGAAAATTTCGGGCAGTTGGTATCAGAACTTTTTCTATGGGTGGGAAATCTTATGGTTGCAAACGAGCGCTAGAAACACCACACCGCTCATCGTTATACTTAAGATGGAAAAAGCTAACACAGGTGGGGGCGCACTGAAGCCCAGCAAAATATCAACATCTTCTAAAAGTTCTAGCATTTCGACTTAAATCAATAACACACACACACACACACAAAAAAAAAAAAAAATTCAGCGAAAGAAAATAAAACCTGCTTTTATTTAATAATGGTTGATAAATATCTAGATTCAAACATAGTAAACAGGGGTAAGTTTCGTGTTTTATATTGCCCCGCCAATATAAAACTAGTAAAATAGAATATTTGGCTCGCACTCAAGTACTTTTTAGGAGGGATTAGTTTAAAAATTACTTTATTTTTAATAACTTGTGTTTGTATGTTTCTTAAACACACGATACAAAACAAATGAAAATACGAAATAAGTTCTTGATTTTGAAGAGAGGTCTTATAAAGATACACAAAATTCAGAAAAAGAAGAAAATAATTTGTTATCCAAATATTTATAATAATAAAGTAAAAACAACTAACAAGCCGTAATCATATTTTTACATTGGCGTAAATTGGCATGTAACATTGGTGTGTTGCTAGGCTAGGGCAAACTGCTTCCTCTTGTACAAAATATTTTCGCGAACAGAAAAGCGGATGTCCTTCAGAAAAAGATTCCCTCTTCTTGGAATTCGGGTGTCCAGTTTGAAGGTCAACAGATATCCTAATTAATTGCTCCACGTGCCCGAAATTTTTCAAGGGGTGCGACAGATTCTTTCCCTTAGGGATAGCCCCCCCTCCCCCTGTTTCTTGTTTGGTTTATATAGCTTTGTTTTGCTGTTCCTTCCAGGCGGAAGCAGGGGTGGCGCACTCAACAAAGATGAAGAAAGAAGTGACGGGGACGGGGGGGGGGGGGGGGAGTTACTGCATTTTCAGAACTGGGTACAAAACGATGCGTCTTGTGGGATCAATTGCGACTACAAAAATTTTAGAAATGATCGTAATATGGAAATGTGACACCGTGAAAAAAATTGGACATTTTTGTCGTTTTCTGAACACTTGTATATCAGAAATGGTGTGCGGAAAAAACGCGAACGGTAAACGCGCCCATAATTTTTATTAAATATTGGACATAAACATTCTTTGTTTTGTAATATACAGGACAAAGGTAATTGGATCTTATGTCCAAATTTCTTTTGTTTTGGGGTAAAGGGGTTAACTTACAGTTCAGTAGGTCTGGGAGTGATAAACCTCTTAGAAAAGCTATTGTTATTAGGCTTTCCTAAGCATATAACATATGAACCATAGCAAAAGCGTCGGGAGGGAGGCACAAGGGGTCACGTTCCCCTAGCACCGTGCCTCCCCTAAACTTCGTCTCAAAAAATTTGTCAAATGAATATTTGTTTGAAAATTTGAAGAACTTTTTTTTTCTGCTCTTATATTCGATATGTGCACCCCCCCTCCCTCAAAGCTTTCCTGTACCCCTCATAAATTTCAGTAGGTCAGGACGCAACGCAGTGCTAAGCCTTCCTAAGGTAGCTATTGTTATTAGGTTTTTCTAAGCGTATAACACATATGAGCCACAGGTTTTGCGTTGGGGAGGACGCAGGGTGAGGGCACGTATACCCCCCCCCCCCTTTGCCCTAACTTCGTCACAAAATCTTTTAAACAAACATTTGTTTTAAAATTTAAAAGATACTTCCCTTTTCTGCTCTTAAATTGAATAGGTGCCCCCCTCAAATCTTTCATGTGCCCCTCCACAATTCTGTTGGTCTGGAAACAATGATGAGCCTTCCTTAGGAAGCTATTGTTACTAGGTTAAGCATTGTTTTAAGCGTAAAATACATATGAACCATAGACGTAGTGTCGGGGGATAAAAAGGGGGGCACGTGCCCCCCAGATAGAATAAACAACAGAGTTACTTTATGGTATCGAATAAAATTTTCAGATCATTAAATGTAAATACATACTAAATTTTACTTTATATACAGCCCTCTTACAAAAATTCCCAAAAAGGTAAAATGCGCCCCCATACATTAATGAGGCGATGCACAAAGTTTCAGCCTTTCTCATAAAAACTCTTAGAGGTATGTTTAATCAAAGTTGGTGAGGGGCAATACGCTATACTTACAATGTCAATAAGAGTAAAAGTATTATTATTAAAACTATTCGAGCAAAACTATTAATTTTAAACCAGTTTCCTTTAAAATGTTCCCTTAAAATTGGTTTCTTTTTTATATCATTTAGAAATGAAAATTTGTTTAAAAACATTACATATTCCACTAACATTTGATTTAAAGAGTTTTATTTCTTTCTTTCTTTATTTTTTTTTTTTATTTTTTGTTTAAAGAAGTTATTTCTGATTGACTAATTTAATTATGGAAAATATATACTATGTATATATTTGATTTTTTTAAGTACAGGAGTAATGTTTATATTGAATATTTTCAAAATTAAAAATATATATGTAAATTTATAATTATAAATCATTCATTATTCTAATAATTATTATTTAAAACCGAAGAACTAGCAAAATAAATTACCATGAATCAGAATAAACCCTTACACTTAGAAAAAGAAAACCAGTAATCATAAGCGATATTGTATTAGGAATAAGACTGAAGGTTAGAGTAATTATGGCGAACGTGCATGTTACATGTGTGGGTCATATATTCTGTTTTGGGGTTGTTTGGTAGGTGAGAGATGGTACTTAAGATTGTCGAAACTGCTTCAGTTTATTGCTGAATGACTAGTTCTGGTCCTTTTCCTAAGAATCCAAACAAGTTAAACGATCAATTTATTCAATTAATAATTAAGTAATTCAATTATTTCTTTATTTTATTATTTTCAACAGAAGGTCCACAATTTATGCATAAAAAAGAGCAAATTTTGTGTTCGTGTGTGATCTATGACAAGCCTATACGTATGCTTCACTATACTTATCCCCACCCCCTTGAAAGATTTATGAATGCACTGTATTGGGGCTATTTAATTTAATCAAAATTTTATTTGCGCAACTGTCCTAAGTTGTGCAGAATTTCTAACAAAATTCAAAGCTTTATATACAGTAAAGCACCGTTTATACGCTTCTCGTTTATACGATTTTTACATTTATACGTGTCCCGCAGTGGTCTGGACGCTAAACTCTGTTCCCATAAGAACAAGAACACGGCAAGTGAAGCAGCATCCGGCTTGGCCAGTGCTTGGGAGGATCAACTCCCTCTATACTCGACTGCTGTGGGTCCGTGTACGCTCATGGGAGCGAGTGTACGTAAAATCTGTCGTTGCTCCAAGCCGTCGTGGCCCCAAGCGAGTGTACGTAAAATCCGTCGTGGCTTCATGTCCTCCAAGTTGTTAAACGATACCCCTGGGGGTGCCTATTTCAGGGGATTGGTCCCTCCTCTGGAATGGGTTCAAAATGAGGGGACGCCGGCTAAAGTTGGATTTCCTCCCACTTAGGCTCATTAAAATGGAAGTCACCCCTTCCGCTCATCGCCTATCTATATGGGGATCTGGTACCGCTCCACGGTTGCCAGAGTGCATTAGGAACAACATTTATACGTCGCTTTCATGAAGTCCCGATTCATTCCTATTTATTTTAGAAAAAATGCTTCGTTTATATGACGCCGATATCGGTTATACGTCGTTTTAAACGTCAACACTTCTTCTGTCTCAGCAGTTATTTTCCTGTTTAGACAGACACTTTTATTATATAGGTCAAATAAAGGATGTATGGAGGGTTGTACCTTTAGCAACCTTCTTTTAAAGGCGCAGTTGACAATATTGAAGAGTTTAGAATATACTTTGCTTGTCAGAACACGAAGAAAAAAGCATCTCATTAACTTCATTAACAGTCTGTAATGCTTTAATTAATAAACATAGACATCACATCAGGTGACTAAATGATTTATTAAATTCAAGTTCTGTAACAAAAAATCATAATTGTTATTCACTGTAAATACTAAGTAAATGCGGTATTTAAGATATAGTACAATAAAGATACAATTTGTTTCACATTTGAGATTTTATAAAAATCTAGCAATTGTTTCTATTGTAAAAACTAATATGAATAATTTACAATTACATAAATTTGAATTAGTAATGTTGAACCGGTAATAATCAAAGTTTTTTATTAATGTTTCATGTTTGATTTATACGTCGTTTCAGTTCGGTCCCTTGAAAAACCTATAAACGGTGCTCTACTATAATTTCAAAAGCAAATGAAACTCCTATCCACCATACATAGTAGTCGTAACACTACTGCAACTCACATATATATGTATACGTGTGTGTGTGATAAGGGAGTGAAGAATATACATTTTCTATGGCAAAAAATTCCTCATGGGGGTGACCCCTATCCCCCCTTCGCTATGCCCCTGACGGTTACTAATATATGTACTAATGTGGCTATATGTAACTAATTGTTATTATTTATATTAATTTACAATAAAATTGTATTAATAAACTAGTAAAAATATGGTAATAAAATCGCAGTCCTTAATTTTGCGAGACTCGCGAGACGTCTCGCGTCTCGCGCGACACGAGACAAGCAATTTCTCTGCGAGACGCGAGACGAGACAAAGTGTTTGCGAGACGAGACGAGACGCGAGACGAGACAGAGGTTTACCACTGCGAGACGAGACGAGACAGCCCCGATTCTCGTCTCGCGCGTCTCGCGTCCATCCCTAGTTTAAACATTTTTTTTTTTTCTTCCAAACATTCAACTTTCAATATGTTTAAACATATTCTCTAACTTAGACATGAAACTTGTCAAAATTTAATGGTATTAATATCTATAACAAATTAATATTAGGTCAGACAAAATTAATTTAAAAAACAGTAATACTACATTTCAAAATAAAATAATACGCTTTTATTTTAAAAATAATAAATATTTAAATTTTTTAAATATCAATTCATCCTGTAAAACAGACGTTACACATCTTTTATATGAGAAAATCATATATCCCCTCCCTTAAGTATTTTTAAACATAATTAAATTGCGGATAGAGACACACACTGTTTTTAGAGAAAGAAAAAAAAAATACCTTTGCAAAATTGTGATATGAATATTAGGTTTTTTTGTTGTGTACATTAGATACCCCAGACAGCACATAAGCTTAAATCAAGCTTGGCATTTCTTTGAATTTGACGTATTAATACAAGCTTGACAGTTCTATTCATTTTAAGCTTGCAGCAAGCTTGGAGAAGGAATTTGAACTGTCAATCTTGAATACAGCTTGATTACTGCTCGATTTGGAAAGCCACATCCACATAAAAAATAATTTAACACCAGTAATAAATGTACTTGACCGTAGAATTAAAAAAAAAGATTCTATATTTCCAAATATTGAAATTCTTCCAAATAAAATACAATTATACTACGAAATTGATTTCAAAATCAGTCATTTGTCTCGATTTTGGCCAGTATTTCCCAACATGAGTGTCGCGATATTGAAAGTTTTAAAACGTGTGCTGTTTTTAAGTTTATATTATGCTTATTTCCCTATTACTAGAGTCTATAAATCACACGTAACATTATTTTAATTTTGATTCATCCCATGGAAAAATAAAAGAAAGAAATCGGCATCGGGCACTGATCGATGTCGCCAGAAAACGGCGTGACAACCATGACAGTCACTTCATACTTTAGTCGTGATAGCGCGAGGCAGATTGTCGGAACGGTTAGAACGTTGGCCTCCCAACCCTTAGATCCCGAGTTCTATCCCAGACGCTTGATGGAAACAGATTAAATTAATTTGAAATTTCAGCATAGAGGGGGAAAATGCGAGGAAAAATAAAATAGGTGGGGCGAGTTCGCCGACGGGCGCCCCGTGTATTTAAGAATATTTTTTTTTTTTTTAGACAAAATTTCTAAGCTTCAAATTAAGCTTGCTATGTCAAGCTTAATGCAAGCTGGGCAAGAGTAAACTTGAACACTTGATTCAATCTTGCATTAAGCTTACACGCTTGAAATTTTCAAGCTTAATTAAAGTTTATTGACTTGATAAATCAAGCTTGCTGCAAGTTTGATGCAAGTTTGCTGTGCTGTCTGGGACGAAGAAATGTTATCGCGTGATCACTGGAGTAATTTTGTTCTCGGAACTTTTCGGGTTTAATTGATTTAATCCTTATATACCGCATTAAGAGCTGCCCAGAATATCAGCTAGAAACAACTGTTTATTTTCTAATGTTTTAGCTAGAAAATGAACGATCAATACTGATTAACCTAACAAAAAATAAAACGAATAAAAAAGTTAAGAAATACTAGCTCTACGTCTGATGACTATTTCATAAGCAATTGATGAGACTTTTTCAAAAGAGTGTAGCACAAACAAGACTGAAGATGTCAAGTAATAATGTGACTGGCACACTTTCAGGAAATCTAACAATCATAAAGCCGACGTCTGAAAATCAACCAATTAGTCCAGTCAAATTAGGAAAAATGGGGGAAAAATTTATATATTTTTGAAACTTGGGGAAAACACTAATTGGGTATGTAGTTGTAGGAAACAGAAAAGTTCCCCCCTCTCGGGGTGCCGCGTCCCCCCTTTTGGCCCCCCAAAACGTCACTTTTTTAGATTTTCACCTCTATCTCAAAAACCGTTCGTTTTAGCAAAAAAGTGTCAATTACAAAAAGAAAGCTGATAAAATTTCCTACAAGATTGTAATTGGTTATTTTTTCTATATGCAATAGCTTTCGAGATATGTCTTAGACAAAATCGCAAATTTTTGGAAAACGCTTCTTTTTATCCCGATTTTTAACCAATTTTGTCTTTTAACCCTTCAACCCTCAGTTTTACAGCAATTTTTTTCGTAACAAAGTTGTAGAGTATTCAATTACCTTTAAAGTGAGTTATTATTTGTAACTTTATCTTTAAATGATCAAAAGTTAATGCAATTTGAAATTTTCAATAAATTTAGCAAATTTGAATGAAAACTACATTGCGCGTCAAAGTATGACAAAATCTAGGAAAAAAATTATAAAGTTTTGAAACTTTGGGAAAACATTGGTTGGGGATGTAGTTGTATGAAACAGAAAAGTTCCCCCTTTAGCCCCCCCCCCCTCCTAAAACAAAGTCCTTTTTGGGATTTTCACTTTTATCTCAAAAACCGTACGTCTTAGCAAAAAATTGTCAGTTACAAAATGAAAGCTGAGGAAGTTTCCTACAAGATTGTTGGGGGTTATTTTTTTCTATATACAAAAGCTTTCGAGATATAAGTTTTTGAAAAAATCGCAAGGTTTTGGAAAACGCTTCTTTTAATCACAATTTTCCACTATGCGTTATACTAGCTCTTCAACCCTCACTTTTACAGGAGTATTCAATTCCTTTAAAATAAGTTATTATTTGTAATTTTGTGTGTAAAGGATAAAAAATTATATCAATTAGAAATTTTCAATAAATTTTTAAGAATTCGAATGAAAACTACATTGCTCGACCAAGTACGATAAAATCTAGAAAATAATTTATAAAGTTTTGAAACCTGGGGAAAACACTTGTAGGGGGTGCAATATTAAGAAACAGGAAAGTTCCTCTACCTTGGGGGGGGGGGTCACCCTTTCCTCCAAAATTTTTTTTATGCAAAACGGCTCTTTTTTTCAATAATAATTTATATTACATAAGCGTACGATTTGGTTTTATTTCTTCTTCCTATTGTTTCTGCTGAACTAGTTACCGTTTATTCGTATATAAACGCATATTTAACACATAAATGTTAGTACTAAAGTCTAAATTAACCCCCTCTCCCAACACCCAAAAAATGTTTTGAAAGTGATATTTTTTACATCAATAGAATTCTGTAATGCAATACATCTGTTCAATATTATGTACTTTGACATTTGCATTTCAGTGATCATTCATCATCAGAATTAATAATGTCAGAAAAATTAATTAAAAAATTACTGCATAATTATAGCTCACTTACTTTCTCTTGTGTGCAACATCTGTACAATAATAGTGCAACAAACCTATAGAACAATTTTAATTTTATAAAAATGTATCTTCATTGTCTTCCTGCACATTGCTGTACAGCGCAAATTGACTTTTACACATGTGCATTTCTTTCCACAAGTTCGAATGCAGTTTTATGAAATTAGTGATAATATTGTTTCTGCAGCTGGTTTTCGTTTCATATAAACAGAGAGAGCGATGAGTTCAGATCTCTCTCCCCCCCCCCCCAGTTTCTAAGTTCCAAATTGTTCTTTATTATCCCCGCTCATTTCATTTGGCCGTCTTTTGAAGAATTTTCCCAGACTTTCGGACAATGATTTAAAGATAAGGAAAATGTAACAGAAGAGAGGGAAAATTCTTGAAAAAAGGAGATTACAAATTTTGATAATTCGACTGATCGATTCTCTGAATTAAGAATCAGCAGCTAGAAGGAAAGTTAGTAGGGATGGACGCGAGACGCGCGAGAGGAGAAATAGGGCTGTCTCGTCTCGTCTCGCAGTGGTAAACCTCTGTCTCGTCTCGTCTCGCAACCACTTTGTCTCGTTCTCGCGTCTCGCACAGAAATTGCCTGTCTCGTCTCGCGCGAGACGCGAGACGTCTCGCGAGTCTCGCAAAATTAAGGACTGCGAATTTTTACCATATTTTTAGTAACATTAATACTAGTTATTGAAAATTAATATTAACAATAGCAATTAGTTGCATATTGCCATATTAGTACATATATTAGTTACCATATTAACTCATATAGTTATTGGAAATGATAAAAATTCGGATTTAATCCGTATATATAATGTGACATGACACCGAAAATTTATTTATTTGCGTAACTGCGTAAATTTAATATTTATGGTTGATGGGAGTTTCATTTGCTTTTGAAAATATATAAAGCTTTGAATTTTGTCAGATATGTTGCAGAACTCAGGGACACATGTTGGGCAAATAAAATTTTGATCTAATTAAACGGCCCCAATGTACGGAATAGTGAATAATTATAGTGAGCGGAATAGTGAATAATTAAAGTGAAGCTTACTTATCCCCCCTCTCGTTTTAGTGTATGAGATATGGGTTTCAATTTTAAATGGGGGAACCCGGGTTTAACCTGTTCATTTACACCAGGTACGGGCAACCTTTGGAAGGTTGCGAGCCAAAATTTAGGATGTTAGGGACGTCACGGACCGTATAAGTGGGATTTATATGGGATATTGATTTGGTTTATATTGATTGTCTATGGCGGTGCTGCCCAACCTTTTTATCGCCGCGACCTGGTCAGCGTTTGATAATAATTTTACCGCGGACTGGTCAGGGGAGATGGTACGCTGATTGTTTTAATTTAATTGTGCTTAAACATACCTTCAAAATATATACAGTTTCACAAAAAATGAATGTAAAATGATTTAAGATTTTATCTCACTAGGACGCTAAATGAATGAGAACACTGATCTTATTTCTTTGCAACGAGTCGGTTAGATCTGGAGGTAAGAAGCAATGACACCCAAAGTGTGTTGCTTATGTACAATTCATTCCTTTATTCTGTTATTTTGGTTCTTGTCAGTGCAGAAACTCCCGCTTCACACAGTTAGGTTGTTGGAAATGGCAATATGGATTTAAAAGACTGGAATTTTAATTCATAGTCTTGAAATGTTTAACAAGCAGTAAAATAATGTAAAATAGTCATGAGATTTTTTTCTGTTACAAAATTTGTTCTGTATAAATTAGCACAAACCCAAGAAACTCGAGACCTCGAGAGAAATGCACGACAGATAATAAAATGGAAATAATGTAATTTTTCTTGAGCAACCCGGTACCATTTGATCTGCGGACAGGGGGTTGGGGACCACTGGTCTATGGAAATTTGAAATCTTCCACTTGCCGGATAAAATACCCTGGAGGGCCACATTCGGGCCGCGGGCCAGGGTTTGCCGATATGTGATTTACACTATCAAAAAGAAGAGACAACAGAAAGGACTTGTGAGCGTTGGATTTGCGCAATCACTCCAGTAGATCATTCATTTGCGTTCGCATAGTTTGGCTTATGGCGAAAGACAGTGCCGTAAAAATAGGGAGGCATGGCAGGGCGAATGCCCGGGGCCCCCACATGTAGGGGCCTCAAAATCCATACAACTATTTTCTCAACCTCTTGGATATTTTATCTTTTATAATGTTTTAGATTTGTACATTTACTATTCAAAACGGATCACCTAACACTGTTTAAGCAGAAAACAAAAAAGTTGCTTACTGTTTACAAAATAGCTAACAGCTCACCAACAGATCCGCTGTATTACGATACGTACAGCTGATTATGAAAAGTTAAATTTATATGCCAGTATTTCTAGAACCAAAGTTCTTTAACTAATGAACTTGTGTTCCCTTTATTTGTATTCTAGAAAAACATGATCTGGGCCTCAAAAAGCCACTCTGAAGCAAGCATCCCTTTTGGGGGGCCCTCTTATTTCTTAACCCATTTGTGCCTGGATATTTCTGCGACTTTCTTCGATTTTTACTGATAACAGAAATAATAGATAAATTTCTGATGTCAACTTCTTGAACAAGGAATGATTTATTTTAAAATCATTTTGCATAAAAATCGAAATATCAACATCTTACTTGGTCATGTTAAAATATTGTGCGGAGTTGAGGCTCAATACTCATGAATAAAGGCTAGGAAAAATAAATAACGTTTTCGACTGATAGCGAAAATGCCGTCCCAAAAAAGGGACGCTAGGCATAAATGGGTTAAAATTATCATATCACTTAGGTAATTTCAAGCAAATGGCAGTTTTTTCTTTTTGCTGTAATTATTACTTACAAATATTTTATGTACTTACAAATAATGTGCAGATGCATTATCAGTGGTGAGTAGTGAGAGATTGAGAGTACCCCGACACCCCAATCCGGGCGGATTGCGGAGCAGGATTCCAGGTGAAGCAGAGGTTACATAATCCACGATGTGCTAAGAGGGGGTGGAGTTGAGTGACAGCTGATGGAGGAGAATTCGACCGGAGCAGGGGAGACGGAGTGACAGTTAATAGATAAGACAGAAGGGTACAGATTTCTTTTTCTTGCATCATTCCTAATAGAGGGGACTCGGAAAAAAGTTTAATTTTTTTTCTAATAATTACCGACTACAACTATTTATGTAGAGACCGTTTTGCAAAGTATAAAAGAGATGTGATTATGAAATAGGAAGTAATTGTAAGGATGACTCTTAGAAAAAAATTTTAATTTGTGTTTTTTAGAATTTTGATTGTGAATTTTTCAGACATAGAAAATTATGCTGAGATACGAACTAAGAATATGTAAAAGAAATTATACAAGCTAATGATTTCATTATTGAAGATAAAAATTAAAGTTAGGTTTTAACTAGTTGAATGGTATATGTTTTATGCAAACTTTTACAGAATAGTAGAAAGAATTGTGTTTAATGTTAGGATAACGATAATTTGTGGGTTTTTTTAGGCGTAAAATGGTATATGTTAATTTTTCGGGTATAGAAAATATTGGATTTGTGTTTTTAGACTTTTGATTGTGAATTTTTCAGACATAGACAATTTTGGATTTATGTTTTTTTTTTAATGTTAATTTTTAAGACATAGAAAAATTTGCTATAATACGAACTATTAATATGTAAAAGAAATTACAAGCTAATGATTTCATTATTGAAGATAAAAATTAAAGTTGGGAGTTGAATAGTATATGTTTTATGCAAACTTTTACAGAATAGTCGAAAGAATTGTGTTTAATGTTAGGATAACGATACTTTGTGTTTTTTTATTTTTTTTTAGACATAACATGGTATATGTTAATTTTTCAGACATAGAAAATATTGGATTTGTGTTTTTGGAACTCTAAATGTGAATTTTTCAGACACAGAAAATTTTGCACAGTTATGAACTAGGACAAATTAAAAAAAAATCATTATGGTAAAATTCTGTTTCATAATGAAACTTAGAAACTATTTTAGCGAAAGCGAAATCTACTGTATGGATTTGCCCCTAAAAGTTAACTTCACAGTACACCCGTTGACTTAACAGCTATACTGTAAAGATATAGCTATATTATTCTTATACGTGTAAAAATATCATGTCCCACCCTACAACCGGTACCACATTATCATGTAAACCTTTTACAGAATAATAGAAATAATTATGTTTAATGTTAGGATGAGACTTTGCGAATTTTTTCGTGATAAAATGACATTGGTTATATCTTTAAACCTTTTAAGCAAGTATTAGTATTGATAGATTTTTTTAAAAAATCCTACAGTATTGAAAATAAAGTTTAGGTTTATACTAACCGATCAGGAAATCGTGGTTACATGGTAATTTCCTTATATGACTTTAGAACTTTACGAAAGCTTTTTTTAGAACTTTACGATAAAATAAGTTACAAGCAAGTAATTTTTTTTTCTAATGGGCAGGCACTGGCCACAAGCCACAAGCAAGTAAATAAAATTGCAGTTTTAGATCTAACTATCAAGATATTATAGTTATAAAGTAATAATATACCAATTCAATAATAGGAATGCTTATATTTTAGGTACAAAAGTAGCATTTATACAGATACAGACTACACATGTGTTTCATTTTATGTTATAAGATCTCTCATAAACGTTAAGTATTATAAATTTAACTCAGAAAATATATCATTTTGATGGAAATAGTGTCATCGCATCTTGTTGCTGTATATTTTTACGTTTAATAAGGTATTTGAACAAAGATTGAACCACAAATGTTCAGCAAACATGCTTTCACTAAATAATGATTAACTTTTTTTTTCTAAATCATGTATCAACAAAGTACAAAACATTAAAAGTAACAAAAAAATTTTGCAAGTTTTACTAAACAAAATACTAAAAGGAATAACTAACACTAATAGTCAATACCATACTTGTAAAAATCTCTACGATTAAGCGAAATGCATTTTAGAAAATAAACATTATCAAGACATCATATTCAAATATTTACAAATACACTGAAAAAAAGTCTAACATAACTATCAAATAATAGATAATATACTTGCGTATACTACAAAATATTTAAACAGAAATACACTTACTTCATTACTTGAATGATCGATAAAATACATCATAAGTGTATTTTCATAACATGAACTATTTTAAATTAGGCTTAGTATAAGCCATTGAAAAAATGCATCCTACCACCACCACAGATAGAGTGAGAACAATTTTTTTCATATAAAAATACCTTGTCAAACCAGTTCTGTTAACCTTAATCATGAAGCTTCGACCTTGAACCGGCATAACCTTGAAACGACCTCTTTGATGATCACGTGATTTTTTTTTTTTTTTTTTTTTTTTTTAACCAGTGGGAAGACATTATTTCATCTATGTTAGATAAAGCGGCTGAATGCGAGGCTCACATTATGCTGTTAGTACCTTCACTTTAGACGTGTATTTCTAGTTTTATGCTTTAATTGATTTTTTTCACCGTGTTTTAAAAAAATGTCTTTGCTTGAATTGATCGAAAATACGTTTAACATTGAATACACTCCTGAGTTTTACACTCAAAGTGATGCTGATGTGTTACTTCAAGAATTATCGCAATTACCTTTTGATGCAAAGCCTCTGCAAACTGGTGAAAAGGATAATACTTCGACTCGGAAAGTAATTGCTTTCGCGGATGAGGGGATAAATTACAGTTTCTCTGGAGTGACTGTCTCTGTTTTCCCTTGGTTACCCATTTTGCAAAAACTACGTGAAGATCTACAGAAAACAACGAATTATGAATTTAATTTGGTACAAGTAAACTTATCCTCTGACGGGCAATCTAAAATTGAAGACGGTAACTACGAAGATTTTTCTCTGGACCTATCATCATGTGTATGCATTCTAAGTTTTGGATCTAAACGAACTTTAGATTTTAAACCAGCGAACTGTGAAACCACTACCATTAAATTAGAACATGGTTCAATGAGTAAGATATATCCCCCAACCAACAAACTTTTAACGTATGGTATTCCTTCTGAGCCTCATGTGACAGATCCACACATTAACCTAACATTCGTCAAAATGTGCATTTATGAACCTGCGCCGAAAAGACCAAAGTTGGACGATTGGGCGGATCATGCTTACCATAGCTTACATGCTTCTGTAAATAGTACATGGCACTTGGAAAGACTTATCTACGTTTCGCTCCACGATGAAAAAACTGACTTGAAGATTCATATTAGACAATTTATTCAGAACGCTGAATTAGATTATATACCAACCAGTCAGGGAGTCATGATGGACCCTTCAACATGGATTGAATTTATTGTAAAACTATTAGATTTTACCAGATGTCATCACAATAGCTCTTTTATTTGTGATAATCAATTATCCGTATTTAATGACGATGGAAAATGCATCCTACAACAAATTTACAAAACCGGAGATTCATTTACATTAAATCCAATTCCTTGATACTTTTAAATGATCAAGTATTAAAACTTTGTGAAATGAGAAATGAAAATATCAGAATGCATTCTAAAAACATTGTACACAACCACCCTGCCTCATATGACACTAAAATTAAAGCCACAAAAGTGTTACCGTGAACCGCATTGTGAATATGAAATGGCTAAAGATCAATTAATGGATATAGTAGCTCATGAAATTCACAAAAGTTTAAAGAAACAATTTAATTGCATAGACCGAGTTCGGCATAATCCTTCACAAAGGATACATGCTTGTTCGAATAGAAACACATGTTGAATGAAGAGAAGATGGTCTTATAAACATTAAAGCATGTTTTATGCTCGACGTACATATATTGCAAGAGAGATATGCGAGAACACAAAGTGTACTTGTCATTATGACGGAGAATACTTTGCAAACATTTTCTTCGAAGACTACGGAGAGTATTTTCAAAATGTATTTCTTCGTTCATTTTTTCAACCGTTTTTATAGATTTTTCTATCCAAGAATCCAATCATGATAGCATCAAATCATGTGATGTTATTGGTGTAAACTAGTATTACAATTGTAAAAAATTTATTAAAACCATTGTGATTATACAGAAAAGGTACGCTTGCTTCTACAGCAGTGAGTTTTTACTGACTTATGTATGCTTTGTTATCATAGTTACTCCATTGAAAAGTTATTATTTTCTTTTGTGTTAATAGTTTGTGTAGTTTAGAATACATTTTTTTGTAAATAAATCAGTTTATTATAAGAAAAAAATTATGTGTTTTCTTTATGTGTGCATTGATTACTTGCAAAATAAATACTTCTGAAATTTTACTAAAACAAAAAGTGATAAAGTTAACATACTTAGACAAGATTTCAGATTCTCTTTTATACTTATCTTTTTAAATTCTATTACCATAACTTAGACAGTTAGAAATTTGACAAAAACTTATTGAAACTAGTATTATGAAAACATTAAACAACTGTATAGAAATAAAGTGGTCTTCTGATTAAAAGCATAAAACCTAAGTACGTTAGGTAAGTTTGTCACATGAGAATTCACAACAGTAGTAATTTGCTAATCATGTACTTACATAGAAAGTACAATACTTAGTCATAAAACGTAGTATTTAAAATTACCAGACATGTTTTAACGTCAAAAAATCCGAATAAAAAAAAAAACGAATTACCATAATTTTAAAACATCAGAGTATTAATTTAGGTTATTTCTTCGTAATTTTTCTAAAGTAATGGACTTGTGTACATGTTTTTTGTTTTTGAAAAATATCGACTAAGTGCACGTGTTACATATTTTACAGACTGATCTACTTAGACTTACAAATTTTAAATAAATGTGTGTGTTTTTACTTTTTATACATAATACTTGTTCAAACTTAGTACACTTTTGATTTGTGCATTTGCTACACATAATACTTGTTCAAGCTTAGTAACTTTTTGATTTGTTGCATTTGCTACACATAATACCTGTTCAAACTTAGTACACTTTTGATTTGTGCATTGCTATACATAATACCTGTTCAAACTTACGTACACTTTTGATTTGTGCAATTGTTACCAATGTAAGGAATTTTAGGTATTCTATAATGTAACTCTTGTGTGTAGGATTAGAACAATGATTTGGACTATCGCACGAGGATCTAGACCTATAGGTGGGGAGCCCTCCGTGGGAGTCATTCAAGGGGTGCTAAACTCGTATTTACGCTATGTTTAGGAGAAAACCACGGGAAAACTCCGAACGGTTTAGGTCGACGGACGCGAGATGGACTCAAACCGGGGACCTTCACACACTTCGCCCGTCTACCCATTTCCAGTGACATAACCACTGTGCCATGGTGAGGCCTCTATAATGTAAAAATCTTGGTACATTTTATTTGAAGTAACCGAGTATTTTAAATCAAACACTATAATTTTTAAAACATCGAAGTATTAACTCAGATTATTTTTTATCCAAACTACTTGTTGAAACTTCGTAAACTTTTAATTTGGACATGTTCATGTGTTCTCATATGTTATGAAATTATTTCCAGAAATAAACTTAGTATTCGAACTTCGTAAATTTCATAGAAGTAGTATGTTTAAAATACTTTGATGTGAACGAACTTAATATTTTTGTTCTGAAGTAACTGAACACACTACATCTGCTGAAGTTGAGATCTTTTCATTTTACAACTTACAACATGGCTGAAAGAAAAGTATTTTTAGATAAGTATAACTTTAGAAAGAAAAAAAGTAATGCTTCTCTATTTTTTAATTTTTGAGTTATGTGGTCAAACTTAGTATATTTTGAATTAAAATTGTATTTTATGTTCTGGCAGGACATTGAATATTTTCATGAAATGAACTTGCACATCTGTACTTTGTCAACTTCATAGAAGGTATCAACTTTGATATTTTCTTTAAATCTTAAGAACTAATATTTTTTTCTGAAGTGTCAAATATGTAGACATGAATTTTTTAAAACGTTGTGTTATTCAACTTAGTACATTTTAGGTAATCTTTCAAGATAATGGACTTATAAATTTTTACCTTTTTAAAATCTCCACGAATGAAAACTAGTACATTTTATGTCTATACGAAATTAGACACTTACAAATTTTTTCAGAAATACCATGTAAAGATTTTTATGAAATATTTTGTAAACTGCTTTAGCTGAACCTTGTAATTTTTCTTTTTAGAAGTTTTGCACTTAGTATTTGTGTTAGTTATATTTTGTGTTCTTACAAGTTGTTAAATATTTTCATACAATAAACTAACAGATCTACACTTTGTAAATTTCATAGAAGTGATAACTTTGACATTTTTTAAATGTAACGACTTAGCGCTTTTTTTTTCTGGAACGCTAGATATGTTGAATATATATATTTTTTTAAACATTATATAATTTAACTCAGTGCATTTTAGTTATTTTTTTTATTAAATACCACATGAATAACTTGCTGCATAAGCAAGTTGTAAATATTTTTTTAAATATTGGTATTAAAAACTGTTAAATGTATATATACTACATAAGCAACTTGTAAATATTTTTTTAATATTGATATTAAAAACTGTTAAAAGTATATCTACTAAATAGAAATTAACAAACTAAAATATAAGATACCAAAAACTAAGAAAAACTAATGTTTAGCTACATACCACAAGAAATTGTGAGAATTCATAAAGTTAGCTGCTTTCATAAATGTTTGGGTTGTAAAATTGATCACCCCTCTCAAATAAGACACACTTGTTTAACTAACTGCTAGCGATGGTGAAAAATAGTGTGACATTGGGAAAAAAAAGGGAAATGCCTTCTAAGATGACTTTCATGTTGGAATATTTCACTAGAAAAAAGCAAACAATCCTATGAAAAGGGTCGGACATTGCTTGAGTCTTGTGAAACAGAGACATCAGTAGGCGCCTGATATCCTAACCTCCAAAAACCAAAGACATTAGAATATACTAGAACGAGCATATTCTAATGTCTTTGCCAAAAACCAATGGTTTGAGTCCCTCTTGCAAAATATTTTAATATTTGTTGGTCGTCTTTTTCTTTTACTTGTGCAATAATCAGAGTTCACATTATTTTACATTCATTATACAAATGATTCGATAATTATTTGTATAAAAACCCAAATTCAAAATAAAAATAAATGTTATATTCCAGCTGGAATTCATGTAAAATCCATTAAATACTTCAGTATATGAAATTAAAAATACCTTATTGTTACAAACCAAGTGCTCTATTAATGGCTGAAAAGGCTTTTATAAGGAATAATACTACTTACATCATGAACACATAAGAGCTATATTGATGATTTATTAATGTTTCTGTGTTGTTTTGTGTTAAGGTAAAGCTACGAAAGAGCTATCTGCTTAGAAGGGGTGCAATGGGAGGAGGACCTCTAACGCGTATCACGTTACATCTGGAGAAAACCGCCCAAAACTTCGATAGCCGCACGGCAGGATAGAACCCTGCCTTCAGAACCTTCACAATTCAGTCATCTTACCATGTTGTATGTTGAGTGTTATTCCCTAATGGTGAGCGGAAAAAACGCCACTTTTAGTAGTGACACAGGATGTAACATGGTCGTTATATGCTAGTCAATGAGGCAAGAGCGCAGTCAGAAAATTTTGTCGAGGGGTTGTATAAGATACAATTTTGTATTGATAAACTTAATTTCTTATTGACGACAAAAATCTGAAAGCTCTTAATAACTAATTTTGAAAGTTTCGCAAGGAGGTATATCCCGATATCCCACTCCATGGTTACGCTTCTGCAGTGACGTACGAAATGGGGGGCGGCTTTGAGGCTCGAGCCCCCTCCCCATACCTTTGGAGGATGCCATACCATAAATAACCATATATCGGTGTCTTTTCCAGTGTCCAGAATCCACATACTTTATTTTTTGTCTGGAAACCGATCATTAGCGAAATTCTCGATACATTAATTCCTCACTCTTGTTTTTTTCCGGGAAAAAAAAAACGGTCACTCAATAGTTGTTTGTGGGTGGGAATAGCGAACCGAAGTCTTCATGTCAATTGTGAAAGCAGCGGTCATCTTGCAACTTGTCACCGCTCTGGCGCCGTATCTCGCAATCTGTTCGGATGTGTCCTCTTGTTGAGGGGAAAAAATTCTTCCGGTGATAGGGCGCACCTACTCCACGTGCTGAGATAGCTCGCCCTCCGTAGGTCCATTCTGTTCTGGAGTGAGAGGTCATCCATCGCGTCGGCAAATCCAAAAGACACCGGGCAATTATGTCCTCGGGACATCTCTCTCCCGACATTTCTGTTTTAACTGGAACTCTGTAGTCACGGACTAAGAGGCTTTAGGACGATCATCGGGAAGCGGCAGACGGGCGAAACTGCGTCAGCCTCTGAAAGGATAATATGCGATCCCACTGGACATGATGAATACTGGGTGGCTGTTCATAAAAGTACATAGTACAGTTTTTGAAGAACCAGTGAAAAAGCAGTGGAAGGAGAAAAACACACCGGAAAAAACCGCACAACATTAAATGGGTTTATTTTTTCAAATGAATGTGAGTGTGCGTGTGTGTGTGTGGGGGGGGGAATAAAAAATGTAAAGGAGTGGGCATCCGAAAGGGCGCAAACAGAGGTACATTCATGTATTTTGTATTTATCTCTATTGAAAGTTGACATTCCGATAATTTTTCAAGGTCAGTGGCCTGATTTTTAAGTACACAGTGTGCACAGTAGCCCCATTGCCCCTATAGCTTTTGGTGAAGTGATTTTTTTTTTTTTATCACTAGGGGCCAAGGCCCCCAGACTCGCTAAGCTCGCTTTAATTATGAGGCATTCGGCCCCTAATCAGGTTTATTCCTAAAAAAGACATAATTTCAACAGACAAAACCCGAAGATTGGATCAGATAGAATGTTACTGAGCTACGCATTTCTTGGTTCTTGCAGGTTCATTGGTACATAAAAATTTAAACTTCACACTACAGTAGACCCCATCCCCCTCATAACACGGCATATATTTTGTTATGGGAATCCGTGTTGTACGGGTCCTGAGCTATACTACACCTGGAGTGCGGACTCCGCTTATAATCGCTGGAAAAATTATTTACACTCTTCAGAAACACAATGATTTTCAATGTTGCCATTCAAAAGTTATATTAATTAGGAGCTAAAGCATAATAAAATCAGAACATCTGTTTCAGCTGTATTTTTCATAATGTAAAACCTATTGGACACCCTTCGAATTTGCCACCCATTGCGATTTTTCATTATTTGGCGACATGCGTACATGTAAAGTTAATAAAAGCTAAGGAACAGATAGGATAGCTTGCCACCAATGGCGACTTTTCATTATTTGGCGATTCACACATGCTCACAACCTATAATTACTGTTCATGTAAGGTTACCGGAAAACCGTTATCCATATTTTCATTTACATAATCGTTTGCAGATTGGCGTACTTAGCACCACGAATTATACCATCTCGTCGCGCTAGCAAATATCCAAAGTGTACTGTAACTGCTATAATGGCATAGTTAACGCCGCCAAATATTTCTACTGGTAGCAAATAATCCAGCTGGACCGAACCGGCTATAAAATAATCTGCATTTTAATTATTTTTCATTTTCAAGATATTAGTTATTCTGTTTTGGAAAAACGAATAATCGCTAATTCTAAACTCCTGTTGTCTAAGCGAACTTACTATTTGAAAATTGTCTACTTTGTGTAACACATTTTGAGTTACTTATTTCATATAGTTTTTATTTTGGCGTAAAATGGGCGTAATTCTAACTCATGTTTGTAAATTTCACGCGATTCTAGATACTTGGAAACGCTTTGTTGCAAAGGAATGAATGATTTTATGCCAAATCTGGCAACCATTCGGTTTATTTTTTCAGTTTTTTATTAATATCTTCTAAAATAATTCGATTTTCGAAATTTAAATCAGCTTAGCAGGTTCCTCGGAATTTTTCGAATCTGTGGGCACCTTAGTCGAAACTCAAATCCCTACGGTTTAGGAGGAGATATGCTGACAAGCTTTTGACAGCGGCGGCGACAGCGGCCTTTACTTTTTTTTAGAATAGAGAGATTTTTACACGAAAATGTGTCACACTCTGAAGTTTTGCAAACATGAATATAAACATGATAATATGATAATATCAACGAACATGATAATATAAACGAAAAGAGAAATAGTTTTTAAAAAATTGCTTGCATTTCTTTCCGGCCGATATTAATATATAAGAATAAAAAATGTCATTTAAATCTCTTTAAAATAGGCCAACGATAGGGATTTAACCGCCCCTAGAAAGTTGTCACCAGGGTGGGCGCCCCCCCCCTACGCACGCCGCAACGTGCGGGAAAGTTTGAGGATAATATCGGTAAAAGGATATTTCAACCAAGGATATTCAACCATATTTCAACCTACTCAGACTAAGCATCAATGCGAATGCAAGTTGCTCTACTTCTAATCTCTCTCTGATATATCCGAAACCCGATTATCACAGGGGCAAGGGGGGGGCGGTAGTCCGGTGCCCCTGAAGAAAAAGGGGGCCCATATATATATCCCGATTATCTAAATTATAAATTCATATGTACTGAAATAGTAATTGTCGGGAAAAAACTCAATTTCCTCTATAATATAGGTATTACCTAATTGTCTATCACTAGATCAAGTTAGAGATATTTTTTGGGGGTGATAAATACGATTTGATTAAAGTACAAAAACTACAGTTAACTTAAATGCAATTTTCGAGTACAACAGCGGTCAAAACTGGGTTAAAATGCTTAAAAAAGGTAGGCTCAGTAAAGGGGCCTAATGCGTTGAAAAGGGGATAGCAAGGGGGGGCCCCAAACTTAATGCCCGGGCCCCGTCTAAAAGTGGTCAGATTTGAACATACCGTACCGCCTTTCCTGTTTACTTATTATGTATTTTTCTTTCAACTCTTCTGTGTTTTCTTTTTTTCCGCCTCTTTCTTTATCCTCTCCTTTGTGTGTTTTGTATATCTCTTGTCTGTTCTAATTTTAAATGTTACGTGTTTGTGCGTATTGTAGAGTGCTGATAGTATACCAGGACCGAAAACGAAGGAGACGCAAGTTAAACGGTAGAGGCTTCAGGCAAATTGTCGCTTTTCAGATCGTATTTATGCGAGACGGAAGAAAATGCGTGAAATCTCGCGCGAGACAAGACTCTGTCTCGTCTCGCGTCTCGTCCCGCAAAGTATTTTCTTTCTCGTCTCGAGTCTCGTCTCGCAAAAAAAATGCCTGTCTCGTCTCGCGAGACAATGCGAGAATTCTCGCGTCTCGCGTCCATCCCTAAAAGTTAGCCGAAATATGGGATGAAAAAAAGCGTTTTCCATAAATTTGCGAGGTGTTCTAAAACATATCTCGGAGCTATTGGATATAGAAAAAAATATTCGATATAGAAAAAAATACTAATAATGAAGATATTGAATAATAAATAATTCGATACATAAAAAAATAAAAATTATAATATTCTAGGAAATTTTATCAGCTTTCATTTTGTAATTGGCATGCTTTTGCTAAGAGCACCAATTTTGAGATAAAAATGAAAATCTAAAAAGGGAACTTTAAGGGGAGGGGGCTAAGAGGGGGGACGCGGCACCCCTAGAGACTGTTTCATACAACTACATACCCAACCAGTGTTTTCCCCAACTTTCAAACGTTTATAAGCTTTTTCCTTGTTTTTTCTTGCATTCTGACGCACAATGCATTTTTCATTCGAATTCCCTAAAATGTATTGAAAATTTCAAATTGCTGTAACTTTTGGTCATTTAAAAATACAATTTCATATAAAAATTAAATTTAAAGGTAATTGAATACTTTAAAACTTTGTTTTAAACCCATTCCTGTCAAACTGATGGTTGAAGAGCTATAAGGCAAAGTTAGTGGGAAATGGTGATAAAAAGAAGCGTTTTCCAAAAATTTGCGATTTTTCTAGAAAAAATAAGCTATAACAATCTTGTAGGAAATTTCATCAGATTTCATTTTGTATTTGACATTTTTTTGCTAACATGCACGGTTTTTGAGATAAATGGGAAAATCCAAAAAAAATTTCCCTTTTTTTGAGTGGGAGCTAAAGGGGGGAAGCGGCACCCCGAGAGGTGGGAACTTTTCTGTTTCAATCAAATACATCCCCAATCAATGTTTTCCTCAACTTTCAAATCTGTATAATTTTTTTCCTCGATTTTGTCGTACTTTGACGCGCAATATTGTTTTCATTCGAATTTGCTAAATTTATTGAAAATTTCAAATTGCAATAACTTTTGATCATTTAAAGATAAAGTTACAAATAATAACCCACTTTAAAGGTTATTGAATACTCTACAACTTTGTTTCGAAAACAATACCTATAAAACTGATGTTTGAAGAGCTATAAGACAAAATTGGTTAAAAATCGGGCTAAAGAGAAGCGTTTTCCAAAACTTAGCGATTTTGTCTAAACATATCTCGAAAGCTATTGCATATAGAAAAAAATAACCAGTCACAATCTTGTAGGAAATTTTATCTGCTTTCATTTTGTGATTGAAATTTTTTTGCTAAGACGTACGGCTTTGAGATAAAAGGGAAAATCCCAAAAAGGACCTTGTTTGGGGGGGGGACTTAAGGGGGACGTGCCGCCCCCCGAGAGGGGGAACTTTTCTGTTTCATACAACTACATCCCCAACATGTTTTCCCAAAGTTTCAAAAGTGTATAATTTTTTTCCTAGATTTTGTCATACTTTCACGCGCAATGTAGTTTTCATTCAAATTTGCTAAATTTATTGAAAATTTCAAATTGCAATAACTTTTGATCAATTAAAGATAAAGTTACAAATAAAAACTCACTTTAAAGGTAATTGAATACTCTACAACTTTGTTACGAAAAAAATTGCTCTAAAACAGAGGGTTGAAGGATTAAAAGACAAAATTGGTTAAAAATCGGGATAAAAAGAAGCGTTTTCCAAAAATTTGCGATTTTGTCTAAAACATATCTCGAAAGCTATTGCATATAGAAAAACATAACCAATTACAATCTTGTAGGAAATTTTATCAGCTTTCTTTTTGTAAGTGACACTTTTTTGCTAAAACGAACGGTTTTTGAGATAGAGGTGAAAATCTAAAAAAGTGACGTTTTGGGGGGCAAAAGGGGGGGACGCGGCACCCCGAGAGGGAGGAACTTTTCTGTTTCATACAACTACATACCCAATTAGTGTTTTACCCAAGTTTCAAAAATATATAAATTTTTTCCCCCATTTGCTGTTTTTTTTGTCTAATTTGCCTGGATTTCCTTCTCTGGCTGGACATGATTAGCAAATGAGCAGAAAGTTGTCCATTTAAAACAATACGAATAGAACGTGAAACCGTACAGTAAGCTGGTTGCATGAAACTGGCTATATAAGCTGGCTGTATAAGCTGGTTGTATGCTTGTTGATGTATTTTTCAAAGAATTGAGGATAAAGTATACACTAAACACACACACACACACACACACATGTACAGTGAAACCTCCCAAGTTGGACATCCCCATAACTTGGATACCTCTCTAATTTGAATATTTTTCCGGGGAGCGGAACGTGTTCATCATAATAAGGATGTGTGTTCAGACTAAGTTAGTGAGGGGTTATTCAATAACAATAACATCAGAAGTATTTCGCATTTATGCAATCACTGTTTTCTCTCGTTACTTGTATACGATCATTTGACGCTAATTTTCCCCCTTCAAAAACAATTAAAAAGTGTTTTGAAGAAGTCATCATATATTTATTTTCATATTTTCGAAATTTTTTAAGAGTAAAAAGCTCAAGTTTTAAACATTACTTAATTAAAATATGGGGAACGTGTTACTAAGTGGATATTGATTTGTACGGGGGCCGTATAAAAATTTAAATTTTGTATTTATTTAAATTTTATATCCTGAAAATTTTAATCAATACCTGAAAATTTTGTACTTATTTTTTATGTAACTTTGTAATGTATTTACATGTCTATGATCAATGTGAAGCCCAGTGGCGTGATGGTTAGCGCATCTCGCTGCCGTCCCACAGGTCCGGATTTGAATCCCTGGCTGGGAAAGGTCATTCACGATTTTTTTTAGCCTTTCATCCCCTGAGTGGGTCGATAAAATGAGGACCAAGCTTGCTTGGGGTCAAACACTGGGGGCTTCGCGTTAGGCTGACCACCTGGCCGAAGCATATGCATCCGCACCTCAGAGCCCATGGTTGCAAAGGTGCGGTTCGGTAGCACAGGCCTTGGCCCCGCAGTGGGCTGTTGCGCCAATGCTTGACTTGACTATAATCAATATTAAAGGAGTAACAGCCTAGCTCAGTGTTTTTGGGATACCCTGTATATAGAGTTGCTAGGGAATTCGCGGCGTGGGAAAACTTTTGGAAAAGAGCATAATGAAAATGGGTGTATGCGTACAAACACACACACACACACCCATATCCTACTTATATAATTACGGTTATCCCTGACTCTCTAACTATTCCGGACAAGCACTCGGAGATAAAACTTTTACCGCCATTACTCTTACAAGATTAAAAAGTTCAAAATATTAAAAAGCACAAAAGGGAAATAACATCTACACTGCTTGTATGATCCGCTTCAAGTTCATCATAATTATGTTTAAGAATGTCGAAAGCAATCTGTGTTAATTTAAAAATCACGGTTTTCAGGCTTTGAGGGGGAAATTAAAATTCCAGTTCGTTTAAAATTGGTTTTCCAGGAAGAACAGTTTAACTTTTTTTCATTAAAAAGGATCGTCTGCTTGAAGCATTGATATAACAGGGGTTATATACAAAATGAAATCGGTCGAATGCGAAAAGTTTCCGGAAGAGGATGAAATTCAATTTGAGTATATATATCAAAAATTAAATATGAAGTTATTTATTTTGGGTGGACGAAGATTAAATATATTGAGTGTAGACATATTTTCGTCAAATGTTTTTTCTAGCGCCCATCATAACTGCCTCCACAACGGGCTTTGGCTTCTGGTATATATATTTATATGTAGAGGAGAGGCGGGTATTATGGAATACCATTTACACCATCACCAACTTCTAACTATACAGGTTTTTGAATAAAATCCCCAAATTATCAGGAATACATACAATGGGAACATTGGTAATTTCTGACAAAACTTTTACATTGGTTCCATAAACGGAATATAGTGATGGGTAGTTTATATGATAAGTGAAATATTAAGAATTAATGAAAGATTTATTTTTAAATTAAAATAAAGATATGAATTAAGTTTGAGGGGCTGGCTGTATCAAGATAGCTCTGTAAAAATTTATGAAAATGGCTATTTTTATGATTTTTTATCCAGTTTCCCACTCGTGATAGAAATGGGGCTTGTGTTTCAAAAAATCAAGTCATATTTTAACGATACCTGCTTTTATTCTTCTTCTTCTTCTTTTTTTTTTTTTTTTTTTTTTTTTTTTTTTTTGATGTTTCCAATTGAGAAAATTGGTCTGTTAAAGGTTAAAAAGTAACAGTTAATAGGGAGTTTAGATGCAATTTTAAAAAAAGTTTCGAAGCCAGTTGTACGTCGCAGTGTGCAATCGTCGTTTTTTGCCGACGCGCAGGCCTAGAACTCGGCGGCGGCGTGGAAGGCGGCGCAGAGCTCTACCTGTATACAGTAGAGGACTTCTATTGGAAGATCCCCGGATGCAGACATTTTTGCCCCCCAAACTCACAAACCAGTAGTGCAGAGAGAATTTTGAAAATCTTAAAAAACTCCGGATTCAATTTTTACTTATCAAAAATCGGGAAATGCAGCTAATTCGGAAATAAAGACCTCTTTAGATAGAAAACTCTTTCCTCTTTTCGATCCTGTGATTACTTTTTCTTTCGGACGAACGGAAGCCCTGTTTTTCTTAGGGCAAACGGAAAAAACGGTCACAAATGACGTAAAATGTAAAATAATTAAAAAATGAATTACAAAAATAAAAGAACACTCCCAAGATACAAACTCCGGTGTGCTTGGGAGCTAGAGATGAGTTCGGGCTCATTTTTTGAAGCCCGAGCCCGAAGACTTTTAATCCGAGCCCGCCCGAGCCCGAGCAATATTATTAAAGTTGGAGCCCGAGCCCGCCCGAGCCCGAAATTTCAGCTAAAGACAAATAAAATTAACTACTTCATGAATAGGATACAATAATTTTTGGAGCTTCACACACCTTCTAGTCCCCCGTGCTGCTATTTTTTGAAATAAGTACGTCTATTTATACCATGAATCACTTTTTAAAATCTGTTTCAAGGAGTATGTTCAACAAAGGAGAAATTTTTCACGAGCCCGAGCCCGCCCGAGCCCGAGCGCAACCATGAATTACAGAGCCCGATCCCGAGTCGGGCCCGGGCTCGGGCTCGGGCTTTCGGGCTCGGGCTGAGCCCGTCTCATCTCTATTGGGAGCCCCCGAACATAGTGCAATTCTGCCGGATCTTTAGTCCGCCACATGAACGGCAGACACACATACACACACAGACTCTTTTATTTTATGTACTAGCCGCCACTGACGACCAGCTGGTCCTCCGACGGCCGCTTCGCGACCAAAATGTGCAAATTACGGCTCACGGGCTGCTTTGCGACAGAGTTGTGCAACCTAAGGGCCGCCCGATTTCGGCAACCAGCCGATCCGCAAATGGGCTGCTTCACGTCCGGGCTGTGCAACCTTCGGGCCGTCCGCCTTCGGCGACCGGCTGGTCCTCCAATGGGCTGTTGGCCTTCGGCGACCAGCCGGTCCGACCGCTTCACATCTGGCCTGTGCAACGTACGCTCCGTTTTACACGTAATGGTGAATGGCTGCCTCCGGTGACCAGCTGGTCAGTCGCTTCTTGACAAATATATGCAACCTACGGCACACGCGCTACTTCGCGACCGAAATTTGCTACCTACGGGCCGTCCGCCTTCGTCGACCAGCTGCTTCGATCGCTTCGCGTCCGGCCTATGCAAAGTATGGGCCGCTGTTACACGTTACGGTTCTCGGCTGCATCCGGCGAGCAGCTGGTCAGCAGACGGCCGCTTCGCGACCAAAAAGTGCAACCTACGGGCGTAGAATACAAATTTTAAACTACTTTAAACCCCAGAACTGCGGTTTGCCCCAAAAATTCGCAACATTGCCCCCTTCCCAAGGACTGCACGTCCCGGGCAGTACAATCCCCAGTTAGGAGGTCACACAAATATCTACAGTGTATAACCTAACAAGATCTTAACAACATAATTTAAGCAAGTAAACAATAAACACATTAGCAAATACACACTAATAAATTAATCATCAACATAATGAATAATTACACACGAATAAGTAATTAAACAAATACACATTAAAAAAACCAAATATTACAAATATGTACACTAAACATGGCGTAAGTACTGAGTAAAAGAGAGTTGAAGAAAGAGGAAGGGAAGAGAAAGACAGGAAAGTAATGAGACATGAAAGAAAGGAGGAATTACATCATAGTGCTATAGTCCAATATTCAAGTAACTAATTAAAACCGCGGTAAATGGCTAGCTGATCGTGAAGACAGACTCTTGGTTTCAAGTTAGGTGACTTACGAATCCGTACGATGAGGTCGTTCAGTCTGTTTAGGACTGTGTAAGGACCGTACCACGGCGATTGCAGCTTGGGAGACAGGACTTTCCGTTGAGTAGGATTCCATAGCCAAACTTTGTCACCTACGTTGAACTCGTGTCCTGTACACTTCGTGTCGTAGTGAGTCTTCATCTTCTCCGTGTTCAGGTTGATTCGCTCTGAGGAAAATGATGCACGTCTTCAAACCGTATCCGAAGATTTTCCATGTACTCCTCAGGCGATGAAGGCGTATCTGGAGGGCGGCCAAACACTAGATCGGCGGGAAGATCTCTTCCGAATAGCATCTGGGAAGCTGAATAGCCGGTAGTCTTATGCACGGCACTTATCCCAGTCCTTTTGATTCCTAGATACTACGAGTGAGAGGTTGTTCAAAATTGTGCGATTAAACCTCTCCACCATTAGGGAATGCAATCCCGCACTGTTTTTCGTTGAGATTCATTGATCCCGCGGGATTCCGCAATCCTGCTGGATTGACATTTCATTTAGCTAGGACTTCATTTCAACAGAGAAAAGTAGAAAAAAGTAAGATTTTAAGCATTATGAAGTTTAACTTTATAAAAGTAAGATTTTAAGCATTACTTTTATAAAGTTAAGAAAAAAGTAAGATTTTAAGCATTATGAAGTTAACTCCCGATCCCGCGGATCGCGTTCCCGCGGGATCGGGATTGCATTTCCTATCCACCATGCCATCGGACTGTGGGTGTGAAGGCGTAGTCTGGGTTTCGTCCATTCCCAGAAGTTGTCATAGTCCTTTAAAAACAGCAGAGGTAAAGTTCGTTCCTTGGTCGGAAAGAAGTAGCAGAGGGGTTCCATAGCTGGAAATCCATTCTTGCACCAATACCTCTGCTACGGTCGTAGCTTCTTGATCGGGAATAGGAAACGCTTCAGGCCATTTAGAGAAGTAATCAATGACAACTAGGATGTACTTGTTGCCATTTGCAGTTCGCGGAAAGAGTCCCAGGATGTCGACGGCAATTCTCTCAAAGGCGCTCCTACATTGTAACAATGTAATTTTCCACGGATTCGTTTCTTCGGGCCTTTACGGGCGGCACAGGCGTCACAAGCTTGATAACACTTATAACATCTTCTCGAGCCCTAACCCAGTAGAAGCGCTCACGAACTTTCTGCAAGGCCTTCATTATGCCGAAATGGCCCCCAGTTATGCCACTGTGTAACTCTTCTAGAACCTTCGGAATCCTCGAACGAGAGAGTACTAATTGCTATCGAAGCATCTTGCCGTCGTCCGACTCCCATTTACGATACCGGACTCCTTTTCTCGGGCGATACGAATCCCACAAAGCCCAGCATTGTTTCGTTGCCGGACTACATCAGGATTTTTCTTGGCCACTGGGCTTACAGCTCGATTTGTCCATAAATTCCCCAATAGGTTTGATGTTGCTATCAGCTCACTGGTCCGCCCGGATTTGTTCGTCACTCCAGGGATGAATAGTGCCGATGATGTAGCTTGTCGGACCACAAGGTGTTTCAGATAGTAATTTTTCACTGCCCTGGAACAGTAGCGACAACTTTCTATGCAAGGCCTTCTCGACAAAGCATCTGCGTTTCCATGAGATGACCCTTTCCGATGACGTATCTCGATGTCATATTCTTGTAATCGCTGTATCCACCTGGCTATTTGGCCCTCTGGATTCTTGAAATTTAGAAGCCAGGTTAAAGAGCTATGGTCCGCATAGCTCCAAGGCCTTAACGATAGCAAGAAGTTCCTTTCTCGTAACACAATAGTTACGCTCTGTCTTCGAAAGGCATTTGCTCCAGTAAGCTATGACGTGTTCTTGGCCATCTATCTCCTGGGACAAAATTGCTCCGATACTCACTTTACTTGCATCTGTGTCCAAGATAAATGGCTTATCAGAGTGAGCATACCACAGGATCGACGATCTTTTCATGGTCAACGGTATAAATTTTTACTTGCCAGTAATCACTCTTGTGGTCCAGAGTGGAGAACCATTCTCTTCCGATAAAGTGTCTAAAGTGTCGTCTATGATGTAAAGAGGGTAGCTGTCTTTCTAGGTAATGTCATTCAGACGTCTATAGTTAACGCAGAACCGGGTGAAACCATCCTCCTTCCGGACCAAAACAATCGGCGACCCAGGGACTACTCGATGGCTCGATGACGTCAACACGCCGCATCTCCTCTAAAATTCTGCTCACCTCTTCTTGTTTAGCAAACGGCAGGCGCCTAGGATGTTGCTTGATGGGATAATGGCTTCCTGCATCTATCCTGTGTTGCGTTAACTTCATACGACCAAAGTCACCCGAAGTACGAGAGAAGAGGTCTTCAAATTCAGCTATTACTTTCTCCACAGCGCTTCTCTGTTCTGCCGTTAACTCTGCGTCTTTAATTCCTTCGCCAGACACTCAGGTGATCTAGCTGTCGTTAGACTGGTATTCTTATTAATGCAGGTAACAGGAGTGCACGTTGCCAACACTTCATTTTTTTATCTCCTTCGACTTTTCCGTCAAATTCGCTACTCTAACTGAAATGATTGTTCTCGACAAGTCCACAACTGTTGCTCTCACAAGTACTCCTCTGACAGAATCACTATTGCTTGGGTGTTTAAGCTTACATTTTCCGCCCACTTCGATCTTGTCACCTGTCACAGTCTGTACGGTCAGCGAGGGCGGAGTCCAGATAGTCTTCAAATTTGATTTCTTGCCCAGATCTTTCCTTATGATGGTTACATTCGTTTCAGTATCAATCACCATGTGGCACGGAGAGCCATTTACGTATCCTAGTACGAAGAGCCCATTACTGCAGCCATTCACTGAGGAAATCTGCCAGACTTTCAAATGAGGCTTTTGAATAACCCGTAGCCTCCATTCCTCAAGGTCGTCTCTTTTCCGTCTTCCTTCATGGGCTTCTCTGGTGCACAGAGCCTTATTAATACATGGGCAAAAGCGGGACTTTGCCCAGGGCCCCCAAATGTTGTTCTGAAATTTTCTTTTTTATATCAAAATTTCATGAAAAATAAAACAAATCTCATAGATGGGGGCCCCCAAACTCATCAATGCCTGGGGCCCCAGTTGGTCATAATCAGGCTCTGCGTCACGGATCTGCTGGTGCACTGATAACCGCGATCTTCACGACGACAGTTCTTTTGTGCTTCACAGTATTTTCGTTAAAGCCCCTCGCCACTGCACCTCCAACATTTCACTTTTCTTGGCTCAGACTGTACATGTCGTTCCACCAGATCTTCGAGCCTCCAACTAATCTCTCCATTTCTCCACCCGTAGGCTCCTGGAACGACACAGCTCTTACAGTGCGCTTCTCGTTTCTCACAGCCAACTGAACTGCACCCAACTTCATAGCGAATACGAGGGCGGACCTGAGATCTTTATTATCGGGCAAGATCAATGCTTTCTGAATTTCAAAGTCCCGGCCGCCTTCAATAAAATGTTTCACTGCAACTTCTTCTGGAACATTATCAGGATATTTGCCTTAGGCTAGATGACACAGGCTATTTATATCCAAAGACAGCTCTTGAAGGGTCTCGCCAGGTCTTTGCATCCTTGTATTCTACTATACTCTTCTGGCACTTCTCACCGAATTTGAGCTCCAAGGCACAGGCAAGGACATCAAAATCTCCTATGTTCGTCGTTCCAATGGTTTGCAAAACATTAATTGCGTCTCCGCTAAGGGAAGCGGCCAGTTGGTTCGCTTTATCGGACTTGCTCCAACCATTGGCTTTGGCGACAATCAAAAATTGGGTCTTGTACGCTTCCCAGGGAGTCTTACCGTCAAAGGTAGTAAGTTTCACTGCTGGGAAGCGTTAAGATATCCTGATGTTTTTAGGTAACTTTCCCAGCTTGACGAGAGAGTCCAATTTTTCTTCAATTTTAGATTCATATTTTTCACTTATTTTCGAAACTACACTTTCTTTCTAGTCCAGATTTCCCGTCAATTTTAATGTTAACTTCTTCACGCAATTCTTTCATGTTTTTCGCTTGACTTTCTTCTAGGAGAGACATTCTTTTCTCCATTTCCTCTTGATTTCCCTGAACACTCTTTTCCGATTTCTCTAATTTTCCCAAAGCACTATTTTCTCTAATCCCAATTTCATTTCTTCTGGTCCGGCTTCAATTTTCTTCTCTAAATCGGCTTGTCCTGTATTCAACTTTTCCAATCCGGCTTTCACATCATCGTGTGCATATTTTATCTCTCTCAATCCGGTTTCTACTTTCTGTTCCACATCCGCTTTCATCTCGGCTTCGCCGGCTTCGATTTTCTTCATCATATCCATAAGCTTTTGACGTTGTTCTTCCATTTTCCTCTTGTCAAAACCATAAGCTGGAAAATTAAAGGTCTTCTTTAGAACCCCGATTCTGACACCAAATGTTGCAAAATACTCTGCTAATTCCTGGGTTCTTCGTTCTAAAGTCCAATTGGTGTAGAAAGTTCTAGTAAAGAGTCCAATTGTCAGGATGGAACCCAAACTTTATTGCTTCTAGAACATAGTCGAACAATCATCTGTACAAAATTCACAGGCTCTAACAGGTACATTTCACCAGCCGGCACACCATGGAGTTGGGGAATTTCGCAGTTGCCATTCGTTAGTACTTCGTTAGTACCGGATATTACCGAGAGATTTTCGGTAGTACTGCATCCGTTACGGATTTACGGACACTTCAAATTTTCCGGCTAGTGAAATGGTCAGACGGTAAACCATGGAGTTGGGAAATTTCGCTAATGCCATTCGTTAGTACCGACATATTTTCGTCAGCACCGCATCCGATATGGATATACGGACAATAAAAGTTTCCTCTCACACTAGCTACCTAGCTCGTACAAATTGCAGAATAGCGATTTCGGATATGCCGTTTGTTAGTACTGTGTTAGTACTGTCTAATATTGAGAGATTTTCGTGAGTACCACATCCGTTTTGGATATGCGGACAATACAAATTTCCTGTCCCACTAGCTACCTAGCCGTACGAATTGCAGAACGGGGATTTCGCATATGCCGTTCGTTAGTACTTCGTTAGTAGTGTTTAGTACCGAGAGATTTTCGTTAGTACCGCTTCCGTTACGGATACACGGACGGTACACATTTCCTGTCACACTAGTTACATAGCCCGTACACCATGCAAACAGAGAGTTTCGCGTATGCCATTCATTGTTACTTTGCCAGTACTGGTTAGTAACGAGAGATTTTCGTTAGTACGGCATCCATTAAGAATTTACGGACAGTTCCAATTTCGGGCTGCACAATATCCCCAACCCGCACACCTTCGAGCTCGGGAATTTACATATGCATTCGTTATTAATATAGCTATGCAGCTTCCAACGCCTTGCTTATCACGATAAGTGTGTTTTACTAACGGCGAGTAGCTCGTTTATAACAGTCCGCTCAGTACCGAAGCTTTCACAAATGCTGTAATTCTCACACAAAATAAAACACATCCACAGGTAAAAATTCAGTGAAAATATACGAGGGATAAAACACTAGCAGTCCTTCAAGACTCAACAATGAAGAATTTACACGCATCACTTAAAATCAAAGCTTCATAAACAAGCGATAACACCGCTTCTATAGCGTCAATACCAAGCCTTAAGCTTTCACGAACATTTGCTCTTGACGGAAGCACAAGCAAAATTAAGACGCAAACTGGGGGAACCCGCTTTTATAGGCTGTGATGAACACTGTAGGAGATTCCAGACAGAACCATCCGTGCAATGACTAGAACAGACTCGATTATTATTGCGTAATAGAAGGTTAATCCCATACAGCACATAAGCTTAAATCAAGCTTGACATTTCTTTGAATTTGACGTATTAATACTAGCTTGACAGTTCAATTCATTTTAAGCTTGCAGCAAGCTTGGAGAAGTCATTTGAACTGTCAAGCTTGAATAAAACTTGATTACTGCTTGATTTGAAAGCCATATCCACATAACAAATAATTTATCACCAGTCATAAATGTACTTGACCATAGAATTAAAAAAAAAGAGATTCTATATTTCCAAATATTGAAATTCTTCAAAATAAAATACAATTATACTACGAAATTGATTTCAAAATCAGTCGTTTGTCTCGATTTTGGCCAATATTGCCCAACATGAGTGTCGCAATACTGAAAGTTTTAAAACGTGTGCTGCTTTTACGTTTATATTATGATTATTTCCCTATTAGTAGAGTCTATAAATCACACATAACATTATTTTAATTTTGATTCATCCCATGGAAAAATAAAAGAAACAAATCGGCATCGGCCACTGATCGATCTCGCCAGAAAACGGCGTGATAACCATAACAGTCACTACAAACTTTAATTACATCAGCGCAAGTCAGGTTGGCTGAGTGGTTAGGACGCTGGCTTCCCAAATCTTAGGTCCCGAGATCGATCGCGGACGCTTGATGGAAACAGATTAAAATAACTTGAAATTTCAGCGTAGAGGGGGAAATGCTGAAAAAATAAAATATGTGGGGCGAGTTCGCCGACGGGCGCCCCGTGTATTTAGGAAATTTTTTAAGCTTGCTATGTCAAGATTAATGCAAGTTGGGCAATTGTAAACTTGAACACTTGATTCAAGCTTGCATTAAGCTTACACGCTTGAAATTTTCAAGTTTATTGACTTGATAAATCAAGCTTACTGCAAGTTTGATGCAAATTTGCTACGCTGTCTTGGATATTAGGCTATTATGCATGTCAATGCAGAAAAACTAACTTTACAAGCCCCATAAGGAAAATCGCGCCAAATGACAAATGTCGCCAAGCCCGACGACTTTTGGCGAAATATCGCAAAATTTGGCGCCAAAAATAAGTCCCTAAAAGTGAGGTTACCGAAGGCCTAGGAGCAATATTTCTCGAGATCTCTAGAAACGCCATACAAATCAATTGGAAACCTAAACCTCCGTATCTCCGGCTCTAGTTGGCCGATTTTGATGCAACAAAAAGCAAATTTTAACAATTTGAAGCGTAGAAAACGAATTTTAAACTATTTTAAACCCCAGAACAGCGGGTTGCCTCGAAAATTCTTAACAATATTCTGGACCCATGGTAGGGTTTTAAAAAAAAGCTCTATACGTATTTAGAAAACTTTTTGTAAGATTTAAAATGTAGACAGGTACTCGCAAAAAGTGATTGTCGCTGTAGACAGACAGGTTAAAAATACATTAAGTAAATTGGAATTTCGTCGGGAAAGAAATTATCGTCATAAGCAATTTATCGTAATAGACAGTTCACCTCGCACCAAGTTTCCGTAGCATTGTTTAATCTCTGTTTTGCTTTCAATTTGCCGTATTATATTATTGAGCTATTAAATGACATTGTTTGAGAAAAATAATAATTATTTGAATATTGAAATGTATATTGGGGTTACTTCAATTTCTTGCTATTATTTTACATTGCTTTTACTGGAATATTTACTGAAGTTCCGCTAGTCCAAAACCATATATAAATGACTATGTCATTTTATCTCTCATCCCCTTTATTGAAAATTGTCCCAAAAACGGGACATAAAAATACGACTTAAAAATGCGACATACAGGCACGTATCCAAAAAAAAGCAATTTGGGAGGGGGGGGGGTCCAAACGGTAAAAAGGCTGGATTTTTCACAAAAAGACTATATCATTATAATTTTAGTAACAAAAATGAACATTTCGGCGGGGAACCCCTCCCCCCAAATACGTCCTTGGCGACATAAAAATTGTTGAGTATTTTCCATATATTTAAATACTATTAGTTCACAACAGCTTTAATCTATTGTTACAATATTTCTTAAGCTGTAGAACATGCATCACATGTATTTTTCTATAAATAGGTTACAATCATAAAAATTTCAACAGCTTAAGAAAATTGTTGAGTATTGAATAGTTTATTTTTTTATTGTGCAATGTCTTATCCCCCTGAATTCTGCTCTGTATCCCTCAATTAACATTTATCTACTTAACTGTAACTGTGCTCGCTCACGTATTCTTTTCACTTCTTCTATACTTTTTTCCTTCTTGATGTTACCTTGTTATGTAATGTGCCTGTTTCTTCCGTTCTAATTTAATAAAGTAAATGTTATGTTAAAATCCCACACTGAGTATGTTTGTGCCATAACTCTGCTAACATTTCTAAAAGGTTATGGACACCAGATGGATTAATTTATTTATTTGCTGATTTTCATTGATTGTGTTTCAAGGCTGCATCATTCATCCTCAAAATGGCGACTGGAACTTCCCGAATTCAAACGCTGAATAAAGATAATTACGAAACATAGAAACATAAAACATGGACTCATAAAATTAAGGATGCATCAAGAATAACTTGCAAAAAGTGTAAACGCATCGGGCACTGGGCTAGCGAATGTGAAAGTGGAAAAAAGAATAATTTTAAACATAAGCCTAACAGCCTCGAATTCTTATCCACTCTGGATGACTCGCCCATAGGGTTACCAGGCGAAATACAGAAACCCTACTCGTCTAAAGCTCTCTCAACAACATCAAATAACGAAAAGCAAAATTTTTGGTGTGTTAAGATTACTAAAAAATTATATAAGTTACTTCGCTTATCATCAAACCACGTTTGCAATTGCAAGGAAAGATCAGAAAATCTTCCTACTTCCAGTCGATGAAATAAATGAAAAGGAAGAATGAAAGAAAAAGAAAAAGGGGTGAGAGATAAAATGACAAAATCAATTAATATCGTTTTACTACGGCAATAATTAAACTAAAAAATTAGGGGGGTTAAGGGGGTTAATGTATATACATACAACGGACCAGTAAAAAACAAAATTTGTTGGTCCGTTAGACCAGTAACGTTTCATAGGGTTACCAGGCGAATTTGCATTTTCCTCTTGCAAACGTTCCTCATTTTGTGCACAATACATGTCATATAATGTCATCTACTTAATATTTTTATAATAGGTATTTACATATTTTTTAATTCAGCTCTCAAAGGCGGTGTAGTGGCTAAAGAACCCTTCTATCACGCCTTGGGTCCGGTTTGAATCCCGGCTTTGTCACGGAAGTTAACTTGTCCGTCCATTCATAGGGGGTAATTCTGGCCACATATTGGGTGCCCCCATAATAAAATGGCCTGTGATTCGCAACTTAGAGGGGCGAATGCTGGATAAGCAAGTGCCAGCAAGTGCCCGAAAAAAAAATCCTCTCTTAAAGGAAATCAGTATACGTTGCTCATATAATTTATTTTATTTTGCATTTTTTTTTTAAATCAACGTGTACGGACCAGTAAAATCGTTTGTCATTTTTTTTTGTCTTTTATGTAGTTTAGTCCTGAAATTATTATGAAATCTATCGTAAACAGTTTTATATCGCAAACTTTTTCTTTTGTTTAATCTTTATACTATATAGTAAATATATAATAGTAAATATATTTTGGTACTGTAAGAAAGCAATAACCATAACCTTTTTTTTTATCTAATTATATGGATGAAGATCCAGATGAATACTTTTACATTAATTGCTTTGCATGTAAAATTATTGCTTTCTCTCACAACTTATATGAAGATGTATTATAGCTAAAATATGTATATGTATATTATTAAAAATAGATCCTTTATCAGAATTGCCAAATGCTCCGGAATATAATCAACCACTTTTTTTTAAACAGTAGTTTTTGGCTTAAATAATAGCAAAAATCTCAAAGCTAAGTGCGTGGCTTATTGCCATTTTCGAATAAATATTTTAAAATTTTTATTCTTTGGAAAAAGTGGTTAATTACGACTATATTCCGGAGCAGTTCGCAACTCAGCTGTATTATGTTATAGGTTATTAAAAAACTTATAATTGTGATAAATTTTCTTTTCTGTAAGAGTTGATTTCCTTAGTTATTATAGATTTATTTTCAGTGCCTTTTCGCATAACATTACTTAGCTGGTTTTGTGTTTACTAAATAAAAATATTGCACTTTTTCATAAAAGTATATGGATGAACACTTTTATATTATTTGATTTACATGCGTAATTTGGCTGAAATTTTATGCATTGTAATATTCATAAAGTTTATTATTATTACTTTATTGTTTAAAAGTGTGCTGTACTATGTAGTAATCATTTGGAAATTGATTTTAATCAAATTAATTTCGATTCGTAACATTTTTGAATATCTGTTTTTATACTGCAAATGTAATGTTAATTTGAATTATATTTATATTTATGATGAAATGATCAAGCTTCAGATTACCTATAAATTTCCCTTGATCAATGTTCTCTCAAAGTGGATCAGTTCATTCTAATAAATAAAATAGAACACGAACTCATTTTTTTTATATAAACTATCATAGCTGCAACAGCCCGGAATTGTTGCAGATATTATCATCTATAAAATTTGCACATGCATGCCATACTATTAAAAAATTATATTTTATTTTACTGTATGCAATAATTATGCAATAATTAACTGATAATTCAGGTTTTTTTATCTTTTTTTTGTGAACACTAATTATAGTTATTATAGTTATATTGTCATGCAGATTTTTTATATCAATATCCAGCTAGTTTTATTTTTGTTAAATAAAAATATTGCACTTTTTTACATAATAATTTCACTTTTTGTATAGTAAAAATATTGCAGTTTTTACACAATAAATTCACTGTGTGTATAATAAATTGTTGCACTTATGTATACATTGCACTTTTCATGAAATAAAAATTTGTACTTTTGCAAATGTAAATCGATTGATTTTTTTATATTATTTAATTTAAGTGAGTAGTTTTTGTATTATTTGATTTACATGACTAATTTTTGTATATTTTGTGTGTAATATTTGTAATTTTTTGTTTTTGAATTGCTATAAGTTTTCTGCTCTGTAATAGGATATATTGCTATCATATGTTTATTATTTAAAAGTGTATTGCTTTACACAAAAATTTTTTAAACTATATAGTGAAAATTATTTTTTCCTTCTAATATTTTTAAGTACGTGATATATTCCTTTATTCTAACTATAATGTTAATTTGATATCATTTGAATGATAAATAAATTCATGATAAAATGATAAAGTTTCATAAAATCTATAAATTTTCTGTGAAAAATGTTCAGTAAAAGTGGTTGCAGCTCAATCTAATAATCAAAACAGAAAAAGAGTGCAATTTTTATATCCAATAAACATAATGAACATAATCTAACCTGAGAATTTTTCTTTTTCAAAATTTATCGCTAGAAAATTCACTGGTATAATCAATAGTTTTACTTTATAAGTTAAATATAGTATAAACAGAAGTTATTTACTTGTAAATAAACCTTACAAAGAAGTGGTATTTAGCATTGTATATAAGAATTAAAGCACTTGTTCTTAAGGACACATTAAAATGAAAGAGTGATAAGAGATATGAGTCATTTTTAACATGTAGTATGTATTGCAGTGCAGAAAACATTTTAAAAGCCCTCGGGAATTCAGTTGGTTATAATGAAGATCCAACATCGGACCCAGGAGTTGCCATAACATGTAATATAGCATTTTAAGAAGTTTTTTTCTTTAATTTCTTTCAATCGATGCATCACACTTCAAACGTGCCATGATATGTAATATAGCATTAAGGGATTTTTTAAATGGGTTAATGTGTGAGTTGTCCTACATGTGAGTTTGCTTAAGGGTTCTTTTTTTTGCGTGTGTTTTATATTATTGAAAGAATTTGTATTTTTGAATAAAGGTTTGGGGATGAAGATCCCGGTGAAAACTTGTCTTTGATATTCTTGTACAGTTTGTTATTTTTTTCCACATATCTCCAAATCAGCAGTGAAAAATTTGTAAATAAGTACGGATTGAAAATGTGTATTATATCATTTGAGATTGAATAAGTAAAATGTTTAATAATTATTGTTTTAAGTAATGCTATTTGTCTGAACTCTCTTTCCATTTTACCCAGTTTCTTTTAATTATTGATATGCGCATTATAAACAGTTTACTATCGTGTAACAAAGAAATACACATTTTACTTTTTCATTATTGTAATGTGTATTGTATATTGTGTTTTATAGTGTAATAAAGAAATAAACTGATTATTTTTTTAATTATTATAATATACATTGTAATTTTTATAGTATATCAATGTAATAAGGTTTTTTAAATGCTATGGATAAACGTCCTAGTGAATACTTTTGCATTATTTGCTTTAAATCTAAAACTGTTTTTTTTTTTCCTTTCTTACTGTATGAAGGTTTATTACAGAGAAAATTTGCACATGTATATTATTCAATACGTTGCTATATTTTAAATTTACTGGTTTTACTGTGAAAACACCTAAATTTGAAATTTTGATTTCCGATCGCAAAATTACATAATCATTAGTCAATTTGCCTACCCCTGTTTTACAATTAACCGATGCCATTTATCAGTTATTCTCAAAACTAATGTTGGAATCAATTTCATCACAGCAGTAATTTACAAACCTGGAGAATGTGATATATGCATAGTATATAGATATTTTTCGTAAAAGGGTGTTATTTGAAAGGTATGATATATTTGTGTGATTAGTTTATAGCAAAAAGCGGTAACTCTTGTCTTTAGACGAATGATTGATTCTTAATTTATGAAATTTCTCTTAATTTGTAACCCCTGCAGTCTTTTATGGTATGTCAAAACAATATATATACGGTATAGGACAAAATAATAGGAACACCCATTTAAATCGGAGTCGTCGTTCGACCGTCCATTAAATGGCAAATACACATTGCAACAGTGTGTCACCTAGTAGCAGCGAAAGGGAAGGTATCAGTCAAGCACTTGACAGAGTGAGAGTTGAATGAGCAAATTCTGTTCCTAGCAAAGCGCCAATATGTCCGACCTCTCCAACGTAAAAAGGGGCATGATAATTCACTTCATTGGAGCGTCCATGTCCAGAACGGCCACCTTGCGAGTGTTTCAAGGACCACTGTGTCAAGGTTTATGACAGCCTACAGAAACCTGGGTAAAGTGTCTTCGGCAAAGCACAACAGTGGGTGAAAATCAAAGTTAAACGACCGTGATAAACGCGTGTTAAAGAGGATAGTCAATCAAAAACACAAGACTACACTGCTGCAGATAAAGGCCGAGATGAATACCTACCCTCAGAACCCCATATCCATGAAAACTATTCAATGGGAGTTTCATGTTGCGAACACTCATGGCAGAGTAGCTATTCCAAAAGGCTTAATATCTGCATAGAATGCTATGAAGAGACGACAGTGGTGCTGAGACAGCCTAAACTGGACACAACTGCAATGGGAACACGTCATCTGCTCTGATGAATCATTCTTTGCATTATTCCAGATCACCGGACATGTGTTCGTCTGGTGAACACCGCCAGAAGCATTTTATATTGACTGCCTGGTTCCAGCTGTGAAGCATGAAGGGGGTTCCGTGATGGTGTGGGCCACAATATCTTCCTGTGGATTAGGGACTCTCGTTGTCCTGAGAGGGAAGATCACAGGTGACCTTTATCGAAGCATTCTTGCAGATCATCTCCACCCTATGGTTCAGACTCTCTTTCTGCGAGAATGTCCTGTGTTCCAAGATGACAGCGCCCCTATTCACATGTCTCACTGTGTTCAAACGTGGTTACATGAGCATGATGATGAAGTGGAACAACTAACGTGGTGTCTCCAATCACCTGATCTGAACATCATTGAGCTTTTGCTGGGTTTTTTAGAGAACAAAGCCCGTGCTCGGTTTCCTCCTCCATGCACATTGCACACTATCTGAACTCGAGACGATCCTGCAGAGGACGAGGAATGGGTGCAAATTCCGATGAACTTTGTTCCAAGACCTTTATTTGTCAATCCCATGTCGAATGCAAGCTGTCATTCAGGCCAAGGGTGGCCCCGACCCCTTACTAATACAAAAGGTTCATTTTTTCACTGGTGTTTCTATTATTTTGTCCTATACCTGTATATACGTATGTGTGTGTGTGGATGTGACACAGTTGAGACCCCGGTGAATTGTTTTGTATGATATATGACTAAATTTTCCCATGTGCATTATTAAAAAATTAAATTATACTAGTATGTATCACTAATTTGCTAAAATTTGCAATTGCTGTTCTTTTCAGTAAAAGCTATTTGTTTTAAATAATATTATTAGATTTTCGCGCAGTATAGTGTAATTACCTGTAAGTTAAATGATTAAAATTTCCTTTTTTTCTTTATTAGCTATAAAATTATATCATATTTCGTAAATTTATATCGATAAATGCTTCTGTAAAGATTTTCATATTAATTGTTTTACATCCAAAATTGTTGTGTTATTTTTCTCTCTGAAGATGTATAGTAAATAAAATTTGCACAGATGCATTTTTCAAAAAGTATTATAAATTATATTTTTGTAATTAATTTACTGAAAATATCAATAATATTTCTTTTCAGGTAAAATTTAGTTTTAGAATAATGTAGTTATATTCATGTAGTTTTTCTATAACAATACTCAGCTACTTTTCTGTGTATATTGCACTTTTCTGTAAAATTGTATGGATTAATTATCTTAATTCCTATACTTGTATAATTTTTGTGTACTTCGTGAGATGCTTGAATTTTTTGCGCTGTAATGAAAGACATAGCTTACACATGTTTTTTACTGAAAAAAATGTGTTATAGTATGGTATATTGGAATTATTTCTTAAAGTTTGTAGCTGTTACCTAATGAATTCTGAATTTGGATGTCTTCATATAACTACATTTCCGGGAAGGTGTTAATATTGTTCGTATTTATATTTACGCATATATGGATAGCAAACTTTCGGATTACGGCTAGCCACTTTTTGTAAACAGTGCATGCTTTAAGAATTTTCTCAAAGTTGCAACTAACGTGCATTCTGATAACACAAATTTTGCCACATTCTGAGTGAAATAAAACTGCTTACAAAAAGTGCTTAGGTATATTCCAGAAAGGTTTGCAGCTATGTACATAAATATTCCGTTTAGTAATTAATGCAAATTACATAGCCTTTATTATAAGAACACAAAGCTCAATGAGCAATTCTCAATCAAAGATTTCTGCATTTGAAATTTGTTATGGATGTATGCTTGTTAACAACATATTTAAACATTTTATGTATATTCAATCACCATTTCCTATATGATGATTTGACTACATCCTTCCATATTTCTGAAAACATGATTTTCTACTTTCATTTATGAGGAAGGCTTTTGTTTGTATGGAAAGGCTTTCCTTTGTAAAGTTTTGTGAATTTGAGAGTTTTAAGCATTTAAAGTTATTCAAAAGTATATAGAAATGCGTTTAGCTAACCATATTCTTTACTAGCTGCGTACCCGTTCTCCGCCCGGTAGGGAACGAAACTTTTTCTTACATATATAATTTGAATTGATTCCAGTGATTTGGAATCTCAAAATAAGCAAAATGATTTGACACTTGGCGTAAAGTTCCTCATTCGTTATTCGTAAAGTTAGTATAAGTACTGACCTGAGACCATTGTTAATATTATGACAAAAACTATGTCGGTGTCATTCCCGATCAGAAAAAGAAAAGCGTGACGGTTTGCAGCGAAAATTACTAACTTTCAAAATGTCTCATTTCTACATCATACTCTTTTTTAGATTTAAGTTATACCACCTTAGATACTACATGATGTGGCGAACCGTTTTATTTTATAGTTAAATAGTTGTGTACCCGCTCTTCGCAAGGCAAGAAAAGAACATTTTCCCAAAATGTGATCATGACTACTTGTGACAAAATAGAATCTCCAAGAAAAAAAAGTTCAGTTACAGTCTTTTCTGTTGGAACTACCGCGGAATATATTAACGTGACGTAGAATTACTTAATGTTTAGTTAGCTGTGAAGTAAGATGGTTGTTGTAAGAGGAATAGAACACTTAGTTTCACGAAATATTTATTAATGCGTTATATTGTGCTTTGATAATTATTGCCCTAGATATCTACTAACTATTACTTATACTATCTTTTATTGATACCAATACAATATATTTTCGTTTTCCAGTCGTTAATACTTAATTTAAAGAAACGGCTTAGATATTTGCCACGAATGTAGTCTTTTATTCTTTGGTGACTTTTGCAATTTACGCATTAGTATAAACGATAATCATTTCACTTTATGATTGCCACTAAAACAGCTCTCCATACATTTGTATGCTTAATTATTGTCAGATTGGCCTATTTAGCACCAGGACCCTATTATCTCACTGGCAAATCGGGACTTTGCCCAGTGCCTCCGGTTCGAAATGGTCCCCAATTTCAAATGTTGTTCTGAAATATTCTTTTTTATAAACATATTTTATGAAAAATAAAACAAATTTCATAGATGGAGGCCCCAAAATTCATCAATGCCCGTGGTCCCTGTTTGGTATAATCAGGCCCTGTTTAGCACCGCAAAATATTTCTTGCGATTCGAAAACGTGTCCCGTTTAAAATCTCAATTGAAAATAATGCTGGATAATTCACTGGTGAAAAAACAGCATTCAATTCTTTTTCTAGCAACGTAAAATAAAATATGGAATTATTTCATGCGTGGTGTATGTTTTGCTTGTGGGTTCGTTATTCTGATTGAGTTTCGAAAGGGGTTTTAAACTCGTGACGTCATTTCACATGTGAAAACTCTGTTATTTTAAAGTAATTTTATTTATTTTTTTTCAGCTGGCAATTTTAATCATTGTTACTGTTTCCAAGACAACCAAACCGCAAGATATGCCGAAATTTTTAAGCATTTAAGCAGCTGCGATTGAAATGAAAATCCTTCTTCACTTAAAAATTCGTAAAAATTCTCCTAATTTATATTTTTCCTCCGTTCTTCTTTTAAAAGTGGGCGAATTGTGTGCTCCGTCTTTTGCCTAAATATAAAAAAGTTATGACAGATAGAAATCAAGATGCAGCAGTTTTAAAAATATTTTACGAAAGTCAGCGTCAAATTTAATTTGATTTGAAAAATTCCCAAAAATCTGCAAATTATGTTACACAGTCCGAACGAACAGTTTTTAAAAGAAAATTTTCTCCTCTATACGATGATGTAAATATCGTTTTCTTGCGAGTGCAATTACTGGCGTTATTATGTATTACGCAAGAAAAATCGCTAAAAATCGGACAAAACATAAAATAAAACATTTTCTAATTCGAATTTCGAAAAAATCGCTTCGAGGTGTGTCGAGACCCGTCTTGGAGAATTTCCGTACAAAATTTGGTAGGTCTACGATCACCCGTTTCGGAGCTAAGCGAGACACAGACAGACAGACAGACAAACGGACAGTTTACACTCTGTTTTATTTATATAGATTCTTTCATCTCGCTAATGCAAGAGGTGGAACTTCACGTTATAATGTTCTTGATGTTACTTTACAGCTGTAAAAATACTTTATATAGATAATAAAGATATTTACAGTATACTTCGTTTTAAATTATGATTTTTACAATGAACTTTTCTGATAGGAATTTTGTTGCATGGAATGTGGAGTGAATGAAGAAGAATGGCTACTTAATGCTCCATCTTTTATTTAACCACATGATATGTGATTAAATTTTGTGTATATCATATCGTTCACCTCTTTTTGGTGCCAAGCTTACTTTAAAAGGGCAACTAAAACATTTTATTTAAGGTTTACTAAGACTAGAGTGTGGTTAAGAGACTAAAGATAAAACCAATTAACAATTTTATTGCTTTTACAATTCATGGGCATATAAGAATTACAGAAAAAAAAACATAACGTATGCTTTTATATGTTATAATTTTTTCACTGCAATTTTTCAAAAGCACAAGAATTTACTCTGGATCATTAAAAAACAGACAAATAACATGCGCATCTTCATCGAATCGAAATCTTGAATGACACTAAACTTTTGGGCAGGGAAGAGCCGGAAGCATTTTGTACCATGGTCATAGCCAATGTGATGCAGGGGGCAGCTGCCCCCCGTCTTCCTTCATGGTCCTGCTTCCGCAGCAAAACTCCTGGCTAGACTCATGTTTTGTGCAGTAAAAGTAGGTGTCCAGCCGGCAAGTGTGCTGACTTTACTACGACATGCGGTAAGCATCGGTTAAACTTTTTCTTTCATTACATCGATGAAATTATCGGAGAAGAGCCCATTGTTTATGAAACTTGGTTAAGAAATTAAGACGCATACGTCAGCACTTCTTCCAAAGGGATTATTAACAGGTACCTGAAGTTTTCGATCCCACATAGCTGTGTAATTCTGAACCGTTTTGATATAACCAACCATTCCTAGAAGTTTGTTACTCTAATTTTGAATGACCCTGTATATATATATATATATAAGAAAAAAACGGATTACATAATGTTATTAGATTTTTATGTAAATATTAATTAGTTTCAAAACAAGAAGATGATATATTCTGCATGGTATACTTACAGAAGTTAGATACATAATTCAGCATTTAAAACATTCATTTATCTAGGATTGCTTTTCCGTCTGCTTACGTTTTCTTACCATAACTTTTTCAAGGTCCATTGCGGTTTTAAAATGTTCCTCTGAGGCTGGAGATTGCGCAAGTAACAAATTCTTTCGTTTTGAATTTGCAGCCAACATAACTAGAACTGAGCAGAATGAAAGTGCAGTGAGAAAACATGTGAAATATATATATATATATATATATATAAACACACACCATATACAGGGTGGCCATAATTAAACTACAAGTATTCAAGGAGTGCTGGAGAGAAAACTACCAGGCATATTCCAGTGAAACTTGGTATCTACACGTTTCAGAACATGCGCAAGTCAAATATGCAATAAAAAATGGCCATTTTCACCCGATAGATGGCGCTATATCGTGTTTCAATGCTTATGGAAGTCATATATGCAAATTTTAAGCCTATCGAACTGTGTAAAAACAAGACCACATTGAGTAATGGTCAATCATGACTCTGAATAAGAAGGAACGTGCATTGTTAGTGACGATATTCTATCAGAATGGTAGCAATTATTCGGCTACTCTGAAAGAATACCGGCGTATGAAACGATTAAGAAGAGGTCCAATGAGTGTCAATGAGAATAAATAATGATTTAATTGTTTTCCAAAGCGTCTTTATGAATTGTTTAATTTCTGATCTTAATTTACGTTAATTTTTGATTACATGTTACTGTAAAAATTTAATTACTGAAGCGAATTGTATGGAATTTTGATAAACTGTAAATGATGTTTTATATTGTTTATATGCCTCTTAGAATATCACTATGCTCTGCCTATCGGTTTTGGAAGTTGCATATGCCACCGGTGACCTTTGAAATACGGTGCAGCGCCATCTATCGGGTGAAAATGACGATTTTTTATTTTTGGATATTTGACTTGCGCATGTTCTGAAACGTGTAGATACCAAATTTCACTGGACTATTCTCGGTAGTTTTCTCTCCAGCACCCTTTGCACACTTGCAGTTTAATCATGGCCACCCTGTACTATATCACTATATATACCAGTTCTCCCAAAGAGGTAGTAACGGGCTTTAATTCTTTATCTATAAGAGATAAGTGGGCAGTGTAAATTGAAAAAATGTTCAAAATAAGGTTGGAAATAAGACTGTATTAAACAAAAATTCCTCCCATTCATTTTTAAAAAGTTGCTTTTTAATTTTTTAAATCCAAATTAGTAAAATGTGCCCCATACACCAACGAGCTGGTGTACCAAATTTCAGCCTTTCATCATGTAACGTCTCGGTGATATCTTTAAAGAAAGACGATCGGGGGGTATATATGATTTTGAATGAAAACGTTTATTGCTGAGTGGGAAAAAGGTTTTCTTTCGTTATTTTTTTACGACCCCTGAAATGCGATCAACAGACGTGATTTTTTTTTTCTTCGAGAGCCATTAAAGAGTGGTTTAAGACAGCGTTATATTTCTCTGACACTTTTTACATAAGACATATTTCGGCCACTTTTTAAGATATGATTTTAGAATTTTGTATGTCACCTCATTATTGTATGGGGCACATTTTACTTGGGAAATTTTTTGTACAGGAGTCGTTTACAAATTTAAAAGTGAAACTCTTTGAAAATCAACGAGAGGAGTTTTTTCGTAGCGTAATTTTTTTTTCCAGGGCTTCGAACCGTAATTTTATTTGTTCCGGTTTTCGTTCCGCCAAAAATAACGGTTTCAGGTTTTCTGTTACCTGAACAGTTCCGAATGTTCAGTTCCGAATTAGTAATTTTATTTTATGTATATTCTTATTTGTACAAAAAATACAATTATATCATCAACTGAATTAAATCTGCCTTCTAGAAGTAGTTTCATACGAAACTGAAACAGAAAAGTAGTAGTGAACACCAAAACAAAAAATCGAGAAGCGATGTACTGTCCGTTTTTCTAAAGCAGTGCGACTGCTAACAAGATGATTTTACACAGAAAAGGGGTGATAGGTTGAGATGGGTATTTTTTGAAGCTCTATTATGGCAAGCTGTCTTTTTACGATGTTTTCCATTTTGTTTTATTTCAGTTCGGAATATCAGAAACTATTCTACTTATTGTTAGTTCAAGTGTAAAGAGAGTTTTAAACTTAAAAGAGCGTTGATAAACTACCATTCGCTCCTATTTTGATGAAATCGAATCAGACCTGGCGCTGCGTAAATGGGAGGAAGGTTCTGAAACTAAAACAGACAGTGCATGCAGTGACGATAATTATGTGGTTGACGTTAAATTAGAAAATATGGATAAGTTGGTTACAGTAACAAAATGATTGAAGATATACCGAACCCAAATAAACCAAAATTTTCTTCCGGCTCATTTCCGGTTTTCGTTCCGACCAAAATAGCGGTTTTTTCCCTTGTTTTCGGTTTTCAGTTCAGTTCCGGTTCGAGTCCTTGTTTTTTTCCGACCTTATTGTGAACATTTTTCAATTTACATTGCCACTTATCTCTAATAGATAAAGAATTAAAGCCCTTTACCATCTTTCTGGGAGACCCTATATATATATGTGTGTGTGTGTACCGGGTGGTTATAATTAAACTTCCCCTATAAACGGCATCCTGCAGCACAAACGGGTGAACTGAATAGAACAAAATTTTGCACACGAGCTATACACGAGGTGCGCTCACGGAATTCCGAGAAAAAAATAGTTCCAAAATGAACACCAGAGGGCGCCTTTTCGGGAAAAGCATGAAATTTAGCACAATAAACTACGAAAATATTAACGATCCAGAACAATCTATATAAGTCATAAAATGCAAAACTGGGTAAAGCTGTCAGTTGCAGGAGAAAAATGTCGGGATTTTCATGCTTGGGAAGAAGAGGAAGCTTTATGCAAAACAGAGGTTAGGGTATAAAACGTTTGCTGACGTTGTCACGTTTAAGTCGATGATTCCGGCTGTACTAATGACGGTCTCTTTGGTGGAACGTGCGTTACTGGTGAAGCTGTTTTACGAAAACAAGGGGAATGCTTCTGGTGTAATTCGTTAATTTCGTAGTAGAAAGAACCTACGGCGTCGACCAATGTCTACTGAAGGTATCCGGGGCGTGATTAAGAGATTTGAAGAGGCGGAGAAAATAGGAGTTCAACCTGGAAGAGACCGTAAACGTGTCACACCGGTACTTGTTGATGCCGTCACAGACATCAGCTGTTTGATGCACAGTCACAGACATCAGAGTTTGGGGGCAGTAGCGCGCGCGCAGTTTCTCGACAGACTGGCTATTCTCACAGCACCGTCCGAAAAGTACTCAGAAATATAATGCACTACTTCCCATACAAGATCCGCCATACCCAGGAGCTGCTTGATAGGGACAAGCCACAACGTCTCTCATTCGCAGTCAGTTTTCTCAACAGAATGATTGTTGATTTGCCATGGCCTTTGAATATTCTGTGGAGCGACGAGGCTCATTTCTATCTCAATGGGATCAACACACAGAATTCCAGCATTTAGAGTAAGGAAAATCCGTGGATTCACCCTGAAATTCCCCTACAGCCTCCAATGGTCACTGTCTAGTATAGGTTCACGGCACATCATCCTTGGGCCCTCCTTCTTTCACGAAATCGATGAACGTGGACATGTCACATATTCCATTACGGGCCGTTGGTACCATGACATGATACAGACGTTTGTTGTGCCTCAACTAGAGCAAAGGCGGGTCCTTACATCGACCATTTTCGTGCAGGATGGTGCGTCCCTACCTATCGAAGCGAAGCATATCCCACATATCCAAGCCCCCACATATCCAAGCGAAGCATATCCCACATATGAAAGCGCTATTGTTCCAACACTTCACAGAGGAACGTGTTATTAGTCGCTCCTTTCCTAATCCATGACTATCACGTTCGCCGGATTAGCCCCGTTCGATTTCTGGTTATGGGGCTATTTAAAAAGTCTGGTGTATCGTGGAGGTTTTGCGACGTTGAATAACTTAAAGAACTCCATAACGCTTCATGTGCGAAGCCTCACAACTGATCAGTTACGATCTGCTGCTGAACACACTGTGCATCGACTTGAAAGGGTGATCACATGGAGCATGCGATGGCAGGATTATGCAATGCAGGATTATGGATTTTGCATGCAGGATTATGCAAAAGGTCTTACACTATATCCCTATAAACTGTCGCTAGTGCAGCAGTTCTTACCGGCTGATTTGGATAGTTGACAAACTTTTGCTTTGCGATTTCTTGCGCGAGTTGAGCTCCAGGATGAATGGCCATGGAACGTTTCCTGAGCTGACGAGGCCCACTTTCATATGGAAGGTGCGGTTAACATGCACAATTGCCGTATTTGGGTTGATACAAACCCACATCGATGCCTACAAATTCCATTGCACTCTTCGCATGTAACAGTTTGGTGCGGCTTTACTGCAACCTTCATTGTGGGTCCGTTTTTTTTCTCGAAGACTACAGCGCCGCAGGGCCTGTGACGTGCACTGTCACCGATCAACGATACACTTCATTATAGCAATCCGTTATTCCGGATTGCTCTCCAGGCAAGGCGATCTGATACAACCACAGTGTTCATGCAGGATGGTGATCCTCCACATCGCTGGTTGTGTGAAACAAGTGCTTCGACGCCATTTCGGTGACGACAGAATCATCAGCCGGCAATTTCTCACGGCTTGGCCTCCTAGATCACCCGACTTGAATCCTTGCGACTTTTGGTTGTGGGGATACCTCAAGGCCTTGGTCTACCGTGATCCCATCACATCTCACTCCGACCTTAAAGAAAGCATAGAGCGCCATGTGTGTAGCATTTCCCAGTTCATTCTGCTTTCAACAGTCGAACAGGCGATTTTACGCTTCCAGATGATGGCAGATAATGGTGGGCATCATATCGAGCATATTTTGTAAATTTTTGTAGATTATTTATATGTTCTCAATAAAGCTATGATATGCCACCTAGAGGTGGTTTTTGAAACTCGTTGTTTTTTTTTGTTTTTTTTCTATAAAATTCCCTTCATTTCAGTATGCCATTACCCCATTTTCATGCAATTCCGCTGGACAGTTTTTGCTACAGACTGCTTGCTCATTTCAAGTTTAATTATGGACCCTCTTTATGCTGGTTTAGCAAGAAATAACTTGCCTACTTCAGAGGGCTCTAGAACGCTTTCTACTCGTCCAAATGAGATAAAATTTTAACTGCGGGTAATTCAAATGATACGCTTGACGTTTCTTAAATAAAAACTCTTAGTACAAAAATTCAACAATAGCAACAATAGCGCTATAACATAAATGGCATTTATTTACATGTATTGCAAATGTGGCATCTGATTTGCGTTACAGCGCATGCCAATTAGCATTATTCTTCGGATAAAAAGTCGGCGGACTCTGCAGGAGCATTAGTTACTTCTCTGAACAACATGCCTACGTTGCAAGAAAAAGCGCTACTGGTAAAATTGTTCTACACCCTTGTGCAAATTAATTGAAACAAAATATTTTTTCATTGCTTTTTAAAATCATCCATATTATTCTTCAACAATCATACTAAAGTACGTTTGAATATGTGTGGGATGAATAAATCCTTCGCCTATCACAATTTCCACCAATCAGAGGGGTTTTGAGAGCGCACGCGCAGGAACTTTCGTAGATAGTCTAGCTCCAGCTATGATCACATCAGTTGAGAGTTCGCTGTCGTCAGAGATCAGAGATGGATGTGACACCGCGAAAGCGTACAAAGATTGTTACTCTGTTCGAACATACCCCAAAAACTTATAGAGATATTTCAAAGACAGTTGGCGTTAGTATTGCAACTGTGAGCCGTATCATAAAACAAAATAAAGAAACAGGATCCATATCTCCAAAGCAAAGAGGAAAATGTGGCCGAAAAAAGAAAACAACGCCAAGAGATGACTCGTTTCTACTTACACAAAGTAAAAAATACCCTCGAAAGACTAGTGCTGTACTTAATAGAGATTTAAAGAGCATGGATATTATATAAATATTAGCTCATCTACTGTTCGGAGGCGTCTTCTTGCAGCCGGTCGACCAGCCTATCGGCCTGTGAAGAAACAGTTTCTGACCCAACCAATGAAGAGAAAGCGCTACTTGTGGGCTTTAAAATATAAGAATTGGACAGTTGAAAATTGGAAGAAAGTGCTATTTAGCGACGAAAGCCATTTTTTGTCCAAGGCCAGCGAACTCAACATGTGCTGCGATCGCCCGGCAAAAGAATTCGGGATTGCCACATAAACCAATTTGTTAAACATCCTCAAAAGAAGATGTTTTGGGGTTGTTCTGGTTACAGTGGGGTTGGTTTTTTGCAGCCTGTTGACGGTATCATGCGTTCTGACCAATATATTACTATTTTGAATAGCAAGGTTATTCCAGAGTTGAAGAAACGATTCCTTGATGGAACAGGGATTTTTCAGCAGGATTTAGCTCCGTGCCATACATCCAAAATGGTCAAGAAATTCATGTCTGAGAAACAAATTGAGACATTGGAATGGCCTAGGAACTCTCCTGACCTCAGCCCAATAGAGAATCTCTGGGCTATATGCAAGAATCGCCTATTAAATATGGATTGTACAACTATGGAGAAGCTAATCATGGCGCTAATTCATGTGTGGTACAAGGACACAAATATTACAAATGATTGTAAAAAATTGGTGGCATCCATGCCGAATCGTGTCCAAATGCTAATAAAGAGTCGAGGGGATCATATTATGTACTAAAAATGTTTTATTTTGTATAAATTTAAATAAGATAGCATTTTTTCTCAGTTTCCTCAAATTTTTGAGTTTGTTTCAATTAATTTGCACAAGGGTGTAGCAGCAGAACTCCGTTGCAGCTTTAAAAGAATTCCGCAGTCTGAAGAGGATACGAAAAGATCCAATGTCTCCATAATGCTCTACGGAAGATGATACAAAAATTTGAAACAGCTGGACAACTTGGCATTCTTCCTGGCAGAGGACGAAAGCAAATTCCGTCTTGTAGCGTCAAAAATGTGGCTGGCGGTCGTTGAAGCCAGCAATCAGTCGCTGCATGGTAGTGTGACCGTACTAGCTGTATCTTGCGTAGTGGATATGCCGTATTCCACTGTAAGGAAACTTTACGGCGTATTTTGCATTTTTATCCCTATAAATTAAAGGATGTGCTCCGACTACTGGACGGGGACGCTGAGGTTCGTAAAACTTTTGCACTTCAGTTCCTTGCTCAAATGGTGGTTGACGTCTCTTATCCATGAAACATTCTATAGAGCAGGGGTTCCCAAACTTTTTTTACCCGCGGCACCCTTGTCAGGCTAAAAGCATTTAGCGGCACCCTTGTCAGTCTAAAAACATTTCGCGGCACCCTTTTCAGGCTAAAAACTTCCGCGGAAGATTTCCTTTAAAGCAACATGAATATGAAGGTTAGAATGAAGCAGTTTGGATGCATTTTACGTTATTTCTTGTTCGTTTGTTTATAGGGCTAATTATCAAGAAAGTATTCTCTTGGGAAAGGGATATAGAATTTTGACAATACCCCCATTTCAGAGAGTTCCTATAAAAGAGAGGCTACAGGACAGTCTTGAACTTGACTGAAATATTTTTGTTTGAGCCCACTTAGTGATCGGCTTGGCTCACTTTCTTGGGGATACCAGTTCAGAGAAAATTATTTGATTATACTCCACCAAAACACTTTTCTTTATTATCTCCACGGCACCTCTGACATACGCTCATGGCACCCTAGGGTGCCGCGGCACCCAGTTTGGGAACCTCTGCTGTAGAGCGAAGAAACCGATTTTTACCTCAGTGGGCAAGTTAATACACATAATTGTCGAATTTGGGCAGTGGAAAACCCACACGCTATCCAGGAATAGCCTTAACATCCTGAAAAAGTGACAGTATGTTGTGGCTTCACGGCTACCTTTCTCATTGCACCGTCCTTTTTTTTTTTAGAAGATAACTGCAAATGGACACCCGTGTGGTGGCCGGCGAAAGAATAGTCCCAATGTAGCTCATGGATGTCGTAAGAGGCGACTAAAAGGGGTACCCAGCGTCCGGGGGTACAGCCGGGCACCCTTCCCTGGGACTGGTCCTCCAGGTTGAGGGTTGGGCCTAAGGCTAACGACCCTACCCTGTAAAAAAATCCTATTGCGAAGTCTAGAGAAGTGAATACCGGACCGCCGTTACGGACTTTGACTTGGAAATGATCAATGGACCTAAGATTTGGATACTGGAATATACGCACACTTTATCAGAGTAAAAATCTGCAATTGTTGATTGAGCAGATGAACTCTTATAGACTGGATTTACTAGCAGTACAAGAAATACAATGGACTTGCAGTGGAGTTTTGGAGAAGAAAAGGCGTATTCTTTCTTAAGGCTGTTCTTCGAAGAAAAAAAAAACTCCGTTTTTAGTATTGGTACACAAATTGAAATAAACTAATGGCGTCATGGTCTCCAAAAAATTCCAGATGATTCTTCATAAGCTGCTTTACACACTGCAATGAACGAAAAAGCTGTGACTTTAGTGAAATTTTCAGAAAAATGCCTAAACATGAATCTGAGCTGCAGGATTTTTCGAAGAGTGACAGGTTTTGTGAAAATTTCCGATTTTAAGATTTTTTTCGAAAAATTTTGAAACTGATACAGGTTTATAATTTATTGCAGTATGTAGTACAGCTTGTAAAGAGACAGTTTCAAAATTTTGAAGTGCCTGACATAATTAGTTTATTTGTACTTATGTACCAAAATCGCATGATTTTTTCGAACTACACCGTTAAAGTTGTCATGAAACAAAACATTTACAAGGAACTGGATTCATACAAAGCAAAAAATCAGTCATTTGGTCATGGACTGAGAAGAAAGATGATGAGAAGGATTCTTTTTATGATGAGCTTGATAGTCACTTGAGTTCTTGTCCTAGACATGACGTAAAATGATTATGGGTGATTTTAATGCCAAAGTTGGTGGTGAGGAGGAATTTAGATCAGTTATAGGAAAACACAGCTTGCATGCCAATTCAAATGATAATGGTAACAGACTTATCAGTTTTACTGCCTCTCACAATATGGTGGTTGGAAGCACAATGTTTCAACGCAAAGATATTCTTAAAATAACACGGAGATCTCCTGGTGGACTCTATAACAACCAGATTGACCATGTGGTGATTGACTGTAGACACTTTTCGAGCCTCCTAGATGTGAGAACTTACAGAGGAGTTAATGTAGATTCCGATCACTATTTGGTGATCTGCAAAATAGGGAAGAATTTCTTTAGCTAGAAATGCAAAAAAGAATGTCCTTGCAAAACTTAACTGTGGGAAACAAAAATCCACAAAGACTATCAAAATCAATGGACCTAAGATTTGGATACTGGAATATACGCACACTTTTTCAGGGTAAAAATCTGCAATTGCTGATTGAGCAGATGAACTCTTATAGACTGGATTTACTAGCAGTACAAGAAATACGATGGACTGGCATGAGTTTTGGAGAAGAAAAGGCGTATTCTTTTTTAAGGCTGTTCTTCGAAGAAAAAAAACTCTGTTTTTAGTATTGGTACACAAATTGAAATTCACTGTCAAATATTATTGGTACACAAATTGAAATTCACTGTCAAATGAACTAAAAGAGAAAATAATTGGAGATGAGCTGAATGAAAAATGGTAATTTATTAAGAATTCCATACCATCAACAGCTAACACACTGATCGGCAAAGAAAAAAGGTCAAAAAGAACTGATTGGTTTGATGATGAGTGTAGAATTGCTAATGAAAATAAAAATAGAGTATATAAAAGTATGCTGGGTAAAAAATGTACAAGAAGAGCTGTTGACGATTATAAAAATGCACGTAAAGAGGAGAAGAGAATATACAAACGAAAAAAGAGAATTTACAGAGAGAACCAACTTAACGAAGTCGAACGCCTTGGGTCCAATCATGAAAGCAGAGCCTTCTTTCGGGCCATTAATGAGGGGTGCAGGGACTTTAAACCAAGGTAACTCTTTGTAAGAATACAGATGGAACTATTGTTAATGAAAGAGATAAAATTTTAAATAAATGGGTTGAGCATTTCAACAACTTGCTTAAGTGATGTGTCAAATAATTTTGATTTTACAGTTTAAGAGACTGAGAGTCAGTCTTTTGATTTTCCAAAAATTGGGAAGACTCACAGGCTGCTATTGATAAACTGAAAAATAATAAAGCAGCAAGACCAGATCTATTCCCGCTGAACTAATAAAATGTGGCGGAAAAGATCGGACAAAATGTATCTGGGAAATTATGCGATCTATTTTGGAAAAAGAAGTTTTGCCTTCCGAATAGAAATTAAATATTTTATGTCCAATAAAATAGATGAGCTGAATGATTAAATTCATAAAAAGGGAGATGTATTGAACTGTGAGAATTACAGAGGTATAAGTTTATTGTGTGTTGCTTATAAGATTTTCTCTAATATTTTATTTTTAATCCCCTATTGTGGAAACTGTTTTCGGTAATTATCGGTGTGGTTTCAGGAGAGGACGATCGACGATTTATCAGATCTTTACACTTCTCCAGAGTTTGTCTAGTTTGTTTCAAAGTAAAGAGTATGGAATCGAAATTCACAATTTGTTTGTGGACTTCAGAGCAGCTTATGATAGCATTGATAGAGCTGATTTACTAAAAGCCCTACTGGAATTTAATGTTCCAGTAAAGTTAATTAATCTTGTGAAGCTCACTCTTTCAGAGACATTCTCTGTGATGCGAGTGCAGGGAGAAATATCTATAACTTTTGAGATTTGCAATGGAGTAAAGCAGGGGGATGCACTTGCATGGCTGCTTTTTAATTTTGCATTGGAAAAAGTTATAAGAGATGCTGGAATCAATACAAGGGGTACTACATTTAATAAATCAGTACATATTCTTGCATATGCTGATGATTTAGATATAATATCAAGATCTGCGGCTGAGCTAGGAGAGACCTTAATGGCGTTGGAGAAGGTAGCTTGGAAATTAAAGCTTATGGTAAATGTAGAGAAAACAAAATATATGTACTGTGGAAAAAAAAAAAAACCCTCCTAATTTTTTTGAGATTGGCCCATTTAAATTTTAATCCTTGAAAAAATTCTCCGTTTTAGGTTCTGAGATCAACAATCAAAATGGTATTAATCCTGAAATCAGAAAAAAGATTATTGCCGCAAATCACTGTTTCTTCGGTTTAAGACCTTTTTTAAAGTCCCCTCTAAGAGAAGGGCAAAAATTCTGTTGCACAAGATGAGTTTTAACTTATGCCTCAGAAACCTGGACATTAACCACGATGGAGGAAAAAGCACTGGCAATCTTAGAAAGGAAGATTCTAAGAACTATTTTTCGTGCTGTGTTGTTTTAGAAAATAATACCTGCAGGAAAAGCTATAACTTCGAAATCTACAAAATCTATAAAGATGGTGACATTATTAAATACATAAAACCGAGTAGAATGAGATTGGCAGGACACCTACTGAGAATGAGTGCTAAGAGAACTGCTCTTAAGGTCTTCAATGCAGGGGCGGATCCAGAAAAACCATCTGGGGGGGGGGCTCCGTTTTTCATTAGGATGATACAATACTCTTTCTTCCAATATGTAACTAGCCATGGTGTATCACAACTAAATAAGTACGTTGTCTAATGCCAGCCCCGTCGATTGAAAACTCGGGTTCGGGAGGGGGGGCTGATAAGCCACGTTTTCTATGCGTTTCAATGGACGACGGGACTAATGCGGGAGAAAAAAAATGTTCGGTTGCTTCCTCCATTGTCTGGGGGGACGGGATTTGCAGTTTAACAGATTAATCTTTTGTTGGTGGACCCCGACTGGTCATTACAAAATGTCGTAAAATTCGCCAGAAGAATGTCGCCTTTCTCCCTGTAGTGACGACAAGACGTGGTATATCAGCAACGGTCTTTATTCATGTTGTTCGGGTGGCCACCCCATCAACATTTTAGTGTGTACAGAGAATAATTGCTGAATACATTACTGAATCCATTTCACAGCTATCGAGCAATATATAGTGTTTGCAGCATACATTTTCGAATTCTAGGATTACAATAGGTTTTCCAGATTAAGTAATTCCCATCCTTTTTGTGTGAGGACTGTAGGAAACCAACCTCCATTGCTATTGCTGCAGAAAACTCTGCTTGTTTCCTGGGTTCGCCGTTCTAAAGTCCAGTTGGTGTAGAAAGTTTTAGTAAAGAGTCCACTTGTCAGGATAGACCACAAACTTTATTGCTTCTAGGACTTAGTCGAACAACCAGCAATACAAAATTCACTGGCACTAACATCCTGTAGCTCGTTTATAACAGTCCACTCAGTTCTGAAGCTCTCACAAATGCTGTCATTCTTACAGAAAATAAAACATTTCCACAGGCAAAAATTCAATGGAAATATACGAGAGATATCGCAAGCAATCCCTTAGTGCTCAGTAATAAAGAATTTACACGCAGCACTTTAAAATCAGCTTCAAAAATTAAGCGGAAACACAGCTTTTGTAGCGTCAATACAAAGCGCACTCACTCAACGGGAGCTCAATCCACACTAAGGGAGATCAACTCACACTGAACTGGGTTCTCTGCCAGCTTGTATTTATAGGAGACGCAGAAGCTACAAGAAGCTTCCAGAAGAGCCTTTCTCTAAGGTTCCACATAAAGCGGGAATTTTGATTACGTCATAGAAAAGAAATAATGGGCTATTATGTTATTTCAATGCTGAAAAAGCAACTTTACAAGCCCCATAGGGAAAATCGTGCCAAATGACCAAAATGTTTCCAAGCTTGGCGGCTTTTGGCGAAATATCGCCAAATTTGTCGCCAAAAATAAGTCCCCAAAAGTGAAATTACCAAAGGCCTGCGCCAATATTTCTTGAGATTTCTAGAAACCCCACACTAGAGAATAGGGAAACCGAAACCTCCGTATCTGCAGTTCTAGTTGACCGATTTTGATGCAAGAAAAAGAAATTTAACTATTCGAAGCGTAGAATATGAATTTTAAACTATTTTAAACCCCAGAACAGCGAGTGGCCCCGAAAATTCGTAACACTATTTACAATTGTTACCACTATTAACTGCTATTTACAACTTCAGCTTTCTTTTTAAAACCAGACTACCTATACACTGCCAGACATTCGCTTTGTCTAATATTTTAGGATATATTTTACTTTTATAAAGGGGATTTGCACCCATACGCATGGGTGGTGTGGACAACTTATGGAAGCACTTGAAAGAATGAAAGCTGTACAAATTGGGGAGTGATGGATTGTTCGTCTATGCTTCAGCATCATTTAAGATCGCTGCGTCTAACGTGACTGCAGGATTAGACGGCATTCTCGTCGTGAATTTCGTGACTTTTTAACGACCATTCGGTGTCCACCGACAAAAACATTTCTGCACTAAACCGCAAACCCTGTCCCCTGTACAATGGAGAGAGCAACGGAAGATTTTTTTTCGCCGTACTCAGTGTCCTATCGTCTATTCAAATACAGTGGAACCTGCTAAAGTGACTACCTTGGTAAAGAGATCGCCTGTCAATAGTGACCACTTTTATGCAATTTCGTTTTACAACCATCATACTTTACCACCTTTGTAAGGTGACCAGTTTTGTTCTTCCCAAGGGTAGTCCCATTAGACAGGTTCCACTTTACATATAAAACTGGGGAACTGTGCTCCAGCCTTTATTGTGGCGATAGCGAGTCAATAAAATTTGCCCCTCCTTCTGTTTAAAAATAAAAGCTGTATCTTATTTTCGTAAATAGAGAAATTATGTTTACCCTAGAGAAGGATTCAGTTAGTATTGGTGTAAATATCTTTGATATATATATATATATAGATAGATAGATATATAAAATTTAGTATGTACCCCTCACTTTTTTATGAATGGTAAATTATAATAATTTAGCGCCTGGCAAACAAGGAAATAATACTTTTTCTTATGCTCGGTACAAGAAAATTATTGATGATAAGGATTATCTTGGATCGAAAGCCTGCGACTTATCATCACTTAATAATATACATCAATTGCCTACTCTTAAATTTATAAAATGCACATCTTCTCGCTGTAAAACTTGTCCTTTTGCTGATACTACAAATATTTGTAATAGTGGGTCTAATTTAAGCACGTTTTGCAAAGTATATAACTGTATCTATATTTTAACCTGTAATCAATGTAAAATAGCTTATATTGGCCAAACTACACTCATGTCTATAAATTAAGGATAATTCAGAATCACACTGAAATTGATGTCTAAAATAAAAATTTCACCTGTGGAATGATCACACACATCTTTAAGAAGAATATGCAAATTACAGGAAACCACCAGATGGCGTGGATGGTACGTCACAATGACGAGAGTGTAAGAGAGGTTATATAAGGAATGGTGGCAAAGAAGTAAAATTGTTCACAAGCGCTGTGAAAGCCTTTCAGTGCAAAAACCGCATAGTTATGGCACAAAGGAGGCATTTGGATGATGTTTTACGTGGCAGAATTATCGGACGACTGGAATGTGGACGTACCCAGCTGGAAGTATCCGCGGAACTTGGAATCGCCCAGAGTGTCATCTCCAGGCTTTGGCAACGATTCCAAGATGATGGTAATGTGAGTAGACGTTACAGCACAGGTCGCCCCCGAGTTACAACGCCGAATGAGGACCGCTATTTGGCAGTTACTGCCAAAAGAAACAGACGGAGTACAGCATCAGACCTGTCTCGTCAGCTCTCTTCAGCTACCGGTACGACAGTTTCAAGGCAGACCGTGTACAGACGCTTAGGGCACATTGGTCTATATGCTCGTAGGCCTGTCAGATGTGTTCCACTTACCGCAACTCACTGTCGCCTGCGATTAACCTGGAGTAGAGAGCATGCATTGTGGACACCGCAACAGTGGTCTTGTGTGATGTTTTCCGACGAGTCCAGGTTTAGTTTGGAGTCTGATTCTCGCCGGACATTCATCTGGAGAGCGCCAGGTACCCGTTACCACCAAGAGAACACCATTGAAAGACACCGTTACGGTGGTGCAGGATGGCTCGTTTGGGGAGGAATTATTCTTGGTTCCAGAACTGACCTGCATGTTCAGAGTGTAACGATGACAGGCCACATCTATCGGGATGTCATTCTGGAACAACATGTACGTTTGTTTCGGGGCGCCATGGGTGCTGAATTTGTGTTTATGGATGACAACGCCCGTCCTCACCGTGCAAACATTGTAGACGAATGCCTTCAATCGGAGGATATCACCCGTATGCATTGGCCAGCATACTCACCGGACTTGAATCCAATAGAGCATGTGTGGGATATGCTTGGCCGACGAATTGCAGCCCGTCAACCCCCTCCCACCTGTCTACCGGAACGAGTGCATTGCTTGATGAGTGGTGTAATATTCCCCAAGATCAGATTGATCATTTGATACTCAGCATGCCTAGGGGTTGTCAGGCCTGTATTGCATCGTACGGGAGACATACTCCGTATTAACCATCCTACTAACCATTTTATACTGTTTTTTGTAAATAGGTTCTTTTTTGAAATTTGGTCAAGGCAGTAAAACTTGCAATTTTTATTAATTATGTCAAACATATAGCATCTTTTTTGCTCTTTACTTTTTATTTAATAAATAGACTTTACAAATAAGTCAAATTTGTTTTGCTTCTTTCTCTTTCTTTGCCTGAACTTCATTATCCTTAATTTATGGACATGAGTGTAGTAATCCTTTACACCTTCGTATTAATCTACATCGAAATCATGTTAAGAACTATCCTAGTAATCTTTCTGCTAATAACTTTGAGTATGAACATTTTCATATGCATGGGTTCAATAATATTAATATCACTATTCTATCTGTAAAGAAGAACCGTAATGAACGTTTATTTTTAGAAAACTACTTCATCCAATTTCATAATACCAGTTATCCGTATGGTCTAAACCAATTAGTTCATACTAAACAATTAATATATTATACTAGCACTACTAACATAAATAAATATTCTCCAATCTATAATACTTTAAACTTGTCTATATATAATAAAACACTTAGAACTTCTAGAGGTAAACGTAAAAAGAGTAATAGTCCTATGTATTCTAATAGTTATATAAAATCTGCTATTTTAAAATTATATAATTACTATACCAGTACTTATAATTGGATTAATATACGTACTTTCATTTACTCCATTAAAAAGAAACTTTTAGTTAAGTATTTTTCTATTTTTTCAAATCTTAACATTTCTGGACATTTTTCTCACCTATTCTTCAATCTCATTGTTGCACGAGCCACTGCACTTACCGTAAACCTAACCAATAACAGTAATAATACACCTAATTCTAACTTATTAATTACTTTCACAAATCCTGCAATCAATAACTTAAACTTCAATACAATATTTTCTACTAATAACACTTACTTTCCCATCAAAAATGTCATTATTAAAAAGTCCTTTAAATATCCCCTACCCTTTGGTAGGAAACTATTTAACTATAACTCCTTTTCAAAAACATATAACCCTTCTGATACACCACCCTGTATATGCAATGACAATCACTATAGGAACTTCATTAATAGGGATTATGGACACATCATTACTGGGGATCTGGCTATCATAAAAGATATTAGGTTAAAAAAACTCATGCAGAAGGGCTCTAAACACCGTATTCCTTCAAAACACTCTCTTAGTGGCATTGTAACACAATTCACATATGATTTAGATTTTTACATATATAACACTGTCTTAAAATACAGCACTCCTATTGAAGCCTTCACTACCTGGAAAGTAAAAGTACTTTCAATCTTTAAGCAAAATATTGCTAAATATGTAAAATATAGTTCTCCTGTCAATAGTCAATTTCATACTCAAATAGACTTTATAAAGCAGAATTTCATAATTACTTATGTAGATAAATCATCCAATAACTATGCTTTTATTTGTAAACAGTTATATCATAGCTTGTTAGCCTCTACAATTGTAAATAACAGTATCTATTCCTCTACTAATTTGTCTACTGTAGTTTGTAACAAACAAATTCTGGCTTTCTATAAACTTCTCAACCTACAACATAATAATCTAAACTATCCTTATATTGTACTAATCCCTAAATTTCATAAATCGCCTTTAAAGTTTCGAACTGTTACAATAGGATGTAATACATATAGCAATGTAGCAAGTAAACTTCTATTAAAGATACTGTCTGTTATGCATGAGTATTATATAAAACGTAATGATTACTCTATAGGAAATAGTTATGATCTACGCAATACAATATGTACTATTAGTAATATTACCTCTTTATATACCTATGATTTTAAAGATCTATTCAACAATATTCCTCTTGACGACCTTTACAATGTAATTAATGAATTATTTGAAACTTGTGTTAACAATATTCAGCTCCCTTCCCATGTTGATGTAACTTATTTCAGTTGTCTATCTAAATTTATTATCTATAATAATTTTATTCTACATAACAATAAAATATATCTACAAAATCATGGTATACCACAAGGTGGTTCAGCATCTAGTTACCTTGCAGATCTTTACTTATATTACTATGAAAAAGAATATACTAATACACACATCATTCTTAAACGATATATAGATGATATCTTACTTGTAAACACTACTAATAATAATAACATTATCTTCCCCATAAAATATCCATCTGCTCTGGAATTAATTAAAAATGATATGCTTAACAATTCTGTTAGTTTTCTAGATCTAAGTATCTCCATCACTCCTAGAAATAGCCTTAGTTTCAATATATATGATAAGCGTAAAGATTTTAGCTTTAAAGTAAATAGCTTTACTCATTTTTCCTCCTGCTTACATAAATCTGTATTTCGCAATATCATCTATAATCACTGCTGTAGAATCAAATTTCTATGTTCTGATGATTTTAAAGTCTCCAATTTTAAATCTCTATTTCTGTCAGCTAGACAATACGACTATCCCACTAAGTTCCTAAAATCTATTATATACAATTCTTGATAATGATGTGTCTAATGTCTTTGTTAATTTACTGGAGGTTGGGTGGGGTTTTGGTTTTAAGGTTGTAATTGGATGGTTGGGTCGGGCGGAGGAAGTTTTTCTCATTAAAAAAAAAAAAGAGTGATATGTTTAAAAACAATTTTGATGAAAATGGATTAAAAAAAAAAAAAAAAAAAAAAAAAAAACGGGGTTCCTATATTGTGATTATTCTGTCCTAAACATTATTTTTTATTTTTTTCTTATTTACTAGATTAATCTTCTGTCATACAATAACTTATTATACATACTTTGTCAATAATAATAATCATTATATTTTTTAAACAATATGTTATATTTAATTTTGCTATACTATTTATTTTATTCAATCATTTTAATTTATTATTATTCAATATATATTTATTATATTAATATACCTGGATATTCTTAAAATTTAATAATATTACCTTTTAGTATTTGGCAACTCCTATGCTTTCTTCTTTCCACTTTTCCACTTTTATTTAGTGGCAACACCTTTTTTCACTTTTTACAATTCTTAGCATTGGCAACACATATCAATTGTTCAAATGAAATTTCCATGTGCTCAAGGTCTGGTATATAAAATTATAATTCCTATTTCTAATTTTTGTTATCTTTTTGATTTCTTCTTTCCTTTATATAGTAGGGTAGGGCCCAGATGTGTGGAGTTAATATCTCTTCTGATATGCCACACAACCGAAACCCTACTATTTGGTTTGCTGTAAATTATAATCCACTGTTTGTGGCCCCTGACGATGGTGACAGTGGTTATAATTTCCGTTCCATTATATTATCACAATAATTCTTGCACTTTATTTGGCTTCAAAATCTGGTTTATAATTCTTGCTAATAGCTGTTATATTTTTACGCGAGATATGTCTTATTTGTAGTATGTTTTGTGTTTTTACTTGTTAGTTATATATATATATATATATATATATATATATATATATATATATACAGTTGGCTCTCTGTTTAATGACTTTCAAGGAACCGTGAATAATTGTCCTTAAATAGAGATCTTCCTTAAACAGAATTAGTAAAAGAATAACATTTCCCTTCGCGTTTTACATTCTTAAGATTGTTAATATATTTCTTAATATATTGGCGTGTTTAAAGTTGTTACTTTTATTATCATCATATTATTTTATCCACAAAAACTTATTTTAAGTTACCTTAAAAAAAGGTTGTAAAAACAAGCAATGCAATAAAATAAGGTTTTAAGAAAATTAATGAGGCTATTGTTTCATTTTTCGCCTTCCCGTTATTCTTTCTTCCAGATTTTCTAAAATGTGAAATGCGTCAGTTTCCATATTCTGAATTTTTCTATCAAACCAGCCGAAACCTGAGAATTTTGCGAAGGAAAACCTGAATTCCGTTCTGGAAAACCCAAGTTTCGGGGAAAACCGCGTAAGACTCCGAACGGCCAGGTGAACGGATGCGACCTGAGATTGAACCAGGCACTTTCCTTCTTCCAGTTGAGAGCGCTATGTGATCGGCCACTGGTCGGGCCTCCAGAAATTGGAATTGTGTTATATGGTGTTATGGCAAGTCTACACGAGAGGCATCTGAGTTTTGGGGCGGCTGCCTTGGTTGGAGAAGTTTTTCAGAGGTTCTAACGCGTTTTCACGTAAAATCTGGAAAAAACAGACCAAAACTCCAGACAGTTAGATCATCAGCCGCGCGGTAGGCCCAACGCGGACCTTCATACATCAGCCGTCTATCAGGCTAAGTGTCTTATTCACTCGGCCACGGTGAGGTCCAGAAATTGGACGTTGTCCAGTTGGACAAAAAACAACGTCATCTTTGAATATAATTTTTTTACGTCAGAGGAGCCGGGATTTTGAAGTATCGTCTTCTAAAAGGGTCGTCGTTAAACAAAGAGTCAACTGTATATACGCTGCTACTGTTTTAAATTTCAGTTCATGTGAAAATTTACAACAAAAAATTTTTTAACTTCCCTATTCCAGAGTATGTCTAGCTCTGGGGGGGGGCTTGAGCCCCCAGAGCCCCGCCCCCTTGGATCCACCACTGCTTCATTGCCACTCCTTTTTGTAAAAGTCCTAGAGGAAGACCTAAGAAAAGATGGATAGACAGCCTAGATGAAGATTTTGCCAAGCTGGAAATAAAAAACTAGAGGTCCATTACAGAGATTAGGGTGGAATGGAAAAGACTTCTGAAGAAGGCCAGGGTCCACAAAGGGCTGTCGTTCAAATGTTCATGATGATGATAACTGCACATGGAATCCAAACATGTTTCGTTACAGGACAACGGTACCGTGATATGTTGAGGAATTTTGTAATCCCACAACTTCAACAGCGTAAACGCCTTCAGAATATCATTCTTATACAAGATGGTGTACTTCCTCATATTGCTCGTCGTGTACAGCAATTGCTAAGACAGCATTTCACAGATGCACGAGTAATCAACCGTTATTTCCCAATAGTATGGTTTCCTCTTTCGCCAGATATAAGATTCGCCCCATGCGACGTTTGTTTATGGACTTTCCTGAAGGACATAATCTACCGTCAAGGCCAGCATCTGTGCCAAATCTGAAGGACAGCATTCGACGCCATGTGCTTGATATTCCTACAGACTCACTTCTGTCAGGAAAGGCAAATATGGTTCTACGATTAGAGCATATTGTTGAACGTGAAGGGGGACATATTGAGCAGTTTTAAAGTTTTTTATATTATTTAACATTTATAAAACATTTAAAATACGTTCATGTATATTACAGTGCCACCTATCGGAGGATTGTTGTACTAAAAGTTTTTATTTAATAAATGTCAAGCGCATCATTTGAATTACCCGTAGTTCAGATTTTATCTCATTCGGACCAATAGAACGCATTCTAGAGCCCTTTGAAATGGGCAACTTATTTCTTGCTAATCCTGTATATGTCATTATTGCAGTAATATTCATAGTGTTTTACTTTTTAATTATATAATTGTGTGTGTGTGTGTATGTATGTATATACATGAAATATCATCACCGGTGCGGGAAGGTTGTTGTCGTGGGACCACTCCGGGATTAGGAAGACATATTTTTATTTAGTTTTTACACAATTTACATGGCAACTGAAATCACGAAAAAGCCCCTCTCCGAGCTGCGTTTCAAAATATATAACCTCGGATCACGTAATCTATAAAGTATCACATGTTCCAAAAGAGGTGCATTTATTGGTTATTAATATGCCCGGGACTGCTAGCCTTAGGAAATTCTTGCGAGGTGTGGTGCCAGAAGACCTTGAGAAAGAGAGAAGATATATTAATTGCGACTAAATTAGATTTAGATCCTGATTCAAATCCTTTGTTTAAAACGAAAGTTACTACGCCCTAAAGAATTTTGAAGCAAGCAAATAGAAATTTTGAATTTTTAGAGGATGTTTGATTATATATGTTATATATATATAGCCGTTATATTATATAGTATATATATATATATATATATATATATATAATATAACGGCTACAGGAGGATGTTGTCGTGGATCGTGTTTCTTTGCGCTGGGCAGGAGCGGCGTAATGTCATCGTCAGATTGAGCAGCACAGTGTTTCAGCATAGGGGTCTCGCGGTCCGAGGACCGTTGCTGGAAGCAGCAGGGGCAGCCCTGATTCCTTGGGCATTACGACGGCTGTCGAGATAATACCTCTAAAACGATGCTCGTTTACCTTATTTTAACCTCTTCGCTCCGGCTCACACATGAGGATTTTTGTCCCAGAAAGCGGCGGAATCTATAAGATTTCATTCCCCTACTTCCCAGCTGAAGAGCACGCCTTGCCTTTTGTTTGGTAGGTGGGGGCAACTATCACTGACCTCAAAGGTCCGCAAACAAAATACAAATCTGTATGCTCTCACAATGCCGGTCAATTGACTACCACTTTCTCCCCAGTCAATTATCTACTAACACGCCTGACTCTCCCACAGCATAAGAAAAGGAATTTCTAGAGGCGGGAATCTCTTATCCATCTTCCATGAAGGGTGAATGGATTTCCTGTCAAAAGAGGGGAAAGAAGTCCTTGGTAAGGCATTTGTACCAGCGCCGTTCTTCAGTCAGATTTATTTTGTGGTACAACTGTTGTACCACCGGAGTGAGAAGGTTAATGTTCCATTTTTTTATACATTTTTCTAGCAAGAGAGGCCACGCAGAAAAAAAGACCTCTACATGCTGTGCCAGTCCTGTATTAACGTTTGAGGTCGTGTGACATGGCCCGTACACATTGCAATAATTGGCCGATCCCAAATCTGGGCAGCGGCTTTCCAAGGATTGTTGTGTCTTTGAAGACGCCAGTTTGACTGGACGCGGCACCGTTCGCAAGATTACAAAGGAATTGCAGGGATTGTGTAGTAGTTGCGGAATTAAGCAGTTTTAGATCGCAAATTTCTTTTGTTCTCAACTACGCAATTTAAGAAAGTTTTGGAAATTTGGGATTTCAACAGGTTTTTGATTTAGTATGTTATATATAGATACACACAGTTAAACTTGTTATAGGGTCAACCGTGGGGATCGTAGAAAAGTAACCTAATAAACGGTGTGACCATACATGCAATACAAGTAAACAGGCAACTATTTTAACTCAGACACATGCTTCTGCAAGTAATATTATATTCTATATAAGGAAAACACAATTATATATTGTTATTACATTAATATTTTTCATTAAATGTTAATGCAGTAATTAGATAAGAAAATGATAATTGATGCATAATATACCTATTTGTAGAAGTTAGAAACAAGATTCAGCATGTAAAATATTCATTTATAGGATTCCCTTTCTTTCAGTTAAAACGTCTTACCACTACTTTTTCAAGATCATTAACAGTTTTAAAATGTTCCTTTGGGGCGTCAGACTTCGCAAGTGACAAATTCCTTCGTTTTGAACTCGCAGCCATGTTACTCGTAAACATAAGCAGAACTGAGCAGAACGAAACTGCAGTGAAAAAACACGTGAACCAAACTTGGAACTTATTCCGGGGATGGGTGTTAAACATAAGTTCGAGCTCATTTTTCAAGCCCTTTTTTCACTTTTCAAGCATTTTTTCCCTTTTAATTTGGGCCCGAGCCTGAAATTTCAGCGAATAGATAAATAAAAGTTAAATACTTCATTAATAGAATATCATAAATTTTGCCATTTGTGCATAGTAAAGCCAAATATAATAGCAAGCACTTCATGCACTAATTCTTTATATTCAAGTTTATCAAGTAATACTAGTTTATTTATCCCATGAATCACTTTTTAAAATCTGTTTACCAGGACTATGTTCAAGAAAGGAAAAATTTCTCACGAGCCCGAGTCCGCCCACGCTCGAACATATCGAGAATTGCAGAGCTCGAGCGCGGGCTTAGGCTGAACCCGTCTCATTTCTAATGAGTGTGACACATGTCCTGTACGTGACTTTTTTTTTCTTTCTCCTTCCTAAACAGTGGCCAGAGCAAGGCGCATTCCTTTTTTCAAAGATGTTCATTAGTATGGGGCATGCCCACCCCTTACTGCAATGCAATGGTTGCTTCGAACCGTCTCTCCATACTCAACACTAGATTGGCCAAGGGGTGCAGTGGGGCCAGGGAGCACGAGGGCGGTGCCCGGTACTTTTTATAAGTCGGGTCGGCGCCCTGGTTAATAAAAATATCAGGTGTTAAAAAAATGGCCAAAATTTCAAATGTAAAATGTAGTATTGAGTTTTGTAAACATTGAATCCCAGAACTTGCAAAACCAGATGTTTGAAAAGTTTGTCCGCGCTTCGTTTCCGACGGGTGGAGCAGTTGTACTACCTATTTTTATATTTTATTCTTTTCTTTTTCGATCATTCAGTTATTCTCCACTCGTTTCCATGTGTACAGCACATAGGAAGAATATCTCTTTTAGAACGGATTACTGCATTTTGTCAAACATATGTCATACTCAGTGTTTATTAAAACTTAATTCTCCTCCAGTTCAACAATGGGATGCAATACCGCATGTCAAAATCAAGGGCAGCTCCAGACTGAATTGTTGGAAGGGGGAGGGGGGGGCATTGGGCATTTTACTTAGGTCTATAAATTGCGCGAAACGCAAATTCAACGTGTGAAATCGTGATGTATGCGAATATAAAGATATAAAACAAAATTTTGGAGGGGCCATTGGAGCCGCCCTTGGGTTGCTTCGACACAGAAATGCTGAAGATATCCAGTGCCAGTCTCGTCATCTCAATCACGATTGTTTCACAAGTCATACTGTAGGAAAAGAGTAACTGTGGTCGTTGTTCTACATTAATTGTACTTTTTTTTAGGACTGCATCCCTGCCAGCAGTTCTTGAGATAAGAGTGCCCATTAATAAATCAGCATCTGTTTCAGTTGTTGGGTGTTCCCCGAAGGATGTAATTGCCCCCCAAGGCGTCTCCCTAAAGCATTAGACACATGTTCTACGGAATTTAAATCAGAGAAGTACGCTGGCTAATCCATTCGAGTGATATCTTCACTCTCCAGTAGCTCCATAACAGCAGGCCCTGCGAACCAGGGAGTGAGTAACAGAGCATGCCAACTGGACGAGAAACGAATGTCGTAAGTATTCTTTTCTCTGACAAGTACCGCTTTTCTGTTCATCCTGATAATAGGCGTACTTTCATCTGGAGGGAACGTGGCACTAGAAACACCCCTGCGTTTGTGCTAGAAAATGTCAAATTAGGCCGTGGAAGAGTGGTGGTCTATCCTGGTATCTCCACTGATGGGCGCACCAATCTCCACATCATTCGGAATGGAGCTCTGACCGGTCGTCGAATTAGGGATGAGATTCTCAGACCTTTTGTAGTCTCTTTGGCTGCAGCAATTGGGGATAACTTCATGTTAATGGACGACAACTGAAGGCCATATCGTGCACGCTTGATAGATGACTTCCTTTTCGAGGAAGGAATCGTAAGAATGGAATGGCCAGCGTATTCTCCAGACATGAACCCAATAGAACATGTTTGGGACACTCTAAGGAGAGGAGTTGTTGGCCGTCTACCACCCCCCCACATACTCTCCGAGAACGGGAAATAGCTCTCCTGGAGGATTGGGACAGAATACCCCTGCTCCTCATTAATAGCATCATTGACTCCATGCCTCAAAGGTGTTCAGCATTTTTGGCAGGCCCATTAAAAACATTTTCTTTCAAGGAAAAACCTTTTTTTATTCGTTTTTTTTTTTCACATGCACAAATTGTTTTTTCCTTTTCTACCGAAATGCTCATTAAAATGCATAATTTTCTGCTAAGCATGTGTATTTTGTTTTCTCAAATAGGCTACCACGTCTGTCGATTATACATCACTCATCTAAACAACTACCCAGCCGCAAGATCCACCCATAACCACAATATCTTTTAATTGCTTTGAGAAATGTATTTAAATTTAAATTTTAGATTTACCAGAATTATTACAGAAACTTCACACGATTTTAACCTCCTTCATCGCAAAATGCAGTTTGAAGCGTCGAAACTGGGTCGACTGAATAAAGAGGAAAACAAAAATTAACACAAATATTTTTAAAAAGCGATGGATTTTTTTCCTAGTTCTTTGATACAGTTCTCGATGTTATTGTGCAATAGAAGCTATCAAAATTAAACAATCGCACTTCAAGGCTGTACAGTGCAGGAATCATATTTGGAAGTAAGCTGAAAATCGGAACATTCAGTTATTTTAAATGTTACGACACATTAATCTACCGATTTTAATGGAACTGAAATGCGACAAATGATTGCGATACAAACATCAAAGAATAGAGCGCAAAGACACAATTACTTTTGCAATTTCCATCATGGTAAATTATAAAGGTAAAAAAAGTAGAACTAAGAGGAAATTTCCAAGAAGCAGCTAGCTTGTGTTCAATTACGCAGCTGCAAACCGGATGTAGCTTTCCTAATCTTTCACGTGCCGCATTGAGATCAAGGTATATTTTAAATTACTTTTATGTAGAACCATATCCAATCTTTTAGTTTAGACATTAGTTTAAAATTGTGAAAGTAACCTTTCGTATTCATAAGCAAAGGTATAAATTATTGCTGAAAATGAATTTTCCTTTCTCAAAAGAAAAATGTTTTTATGATTTCCTGTTCACTTTCCTTTACTGATTGAAACTTGTTTTTTTCAGTTTGAAAAAAAAATCATATTGTTACCACAGATTTTTTCTTCTTTTTTTGAAAAAAAAGAAGTTAAAATAGTTAGGGTAGTTTAATCGCTTTAACTGCACTTTCATTGCGTTATTACACAGGATGTCCCAAAAACTGGTAACGGGCTTTAATTCTTTATCTATTAGAGGTAAGTGTTCAGTGTAAATTGAAAAAAAGTTCAAAATAAGGTCAGAAATAATACTCCATTAAGAAAAAATTACTCTCGTTCATTTACAAAAAAGTTACACTTCTCCAATTTGTACACGACCCCCGTACAAAAAAATTCACTATTAGCTATCTGTGAGTTGCAGTTTATGCTTCATTTACTGTAAAAGCACTTATTTTCGAGAGGCTTTAATTTTCGCGATTTTCACGAGCCCGTCGTAATCACAAAAATTAAAACCTCGCGAAATACCTTTTTTCCCGCTTCAAATAATAATAAAAATTCAGAAATTTTTCACTTATTAAAATTGAATGATTTATTGCACAGTTAAAAACTTTTTCTTGACAACTTTCTTTCTTACAACTATTTCTTGAATACTATACAGCTATTTCTTGAATATAAAACAATAATACTACTAATAGAATGCAGCTCATTCTCTTATAATATTTACACCAGCTTCTTTGAAGACATTCGAAATGGGGAGGGGTGATGGCGAACTTTTCGGACTAAAGGAAGTTTCTTAAAATGCCTTATGCAAAAGGGGTTCTATATTTATGTAGTTTCGAGATTTTTCAACTTTCGGTTCTATTCATATAAAATTCGCAAAATTTTCAACTCGTGAAATCACCGATATCTTCATTTTCGTGAAAATTACGGCTCGCGAAAATAAGTGCTTTCTCAGTATGTAAGATTCTGTACATCGCACAATTTAATTGAGACGATTAATTTTAAAACTTTTGTATGCTAGGGAGAGATTTTGACCGATTTGTAAAGGTTTCTTTTTAGAAGTTGGTAACACTATTGAATATCTCTGAACCATGCTTTGAACTCGGCGGTGTAATTAAATCTTATAATTTCCTCGACGAAGATTACTTTGTAATTGTTAATAATATACAAACTAATGCTTTTAAAATTGACAATCACTTTATGCATTAGAGATTTTGAAAATAAGCCATAAGACTGCATTAGAGAACATGAGGAACATGAAATGTTTTCCACCCACAATACCTAATGCCCCGGGCAACGCCTGGCTACGCAGCTAGTGATTTATAAGTTAATCGCATGGTTCAAAAAAAAAGGTACATTAGTTGGAAAATAAAAAGCACAGGTCTCATAGTCCCTGGAAATACCTGAAAACTCTGGCGACTATGAGACGGGAGCCGAGGATAGATTTATTAGTTGCTTTTTCTTAGATTTAGATCCTGAGACAATTCCTTTGTTTGAAAAAAGAAAGCTGTCAAGCCGTATAAAAGTTTGGAAGAAGCTTTTGCAAAATTTGATTTTTGAGAGTAAATTTTGTTTTATGCGATATATATAGATATAAAATCACACTAAAGAGCGATTATGAACATCAACTCAATAAGCGTTGCGCTTCCTTTGGTCTTCAAAACAGCTGCAACTCGTATGGGAAGGGATGCCACAAATTTTTGGTAGATAACTGGAGACAGGCTGTACTAAATATTTAAGCAACTGTCATGAAAAGTCGAGATAGTGGAACATGGTGGTGTTTTAGCTCTGAGCTGACACTCCATGTAATCCCAAATATGATCTATGAGATTAAGATCCGGCGAGTTAGGTGGCCAGGACATTAATTGGAATTTATCACTATGCTCCTCGAACCGCTCCAACACAATTCCAGTCTTGTGACTGGTGCGTTGTCCTGTTAGAAGATTTCATTTCCTGTTGGGAAGACATGCGCCATGTAAGGGTGCAGCTGATCCGCAATGGTGTTCGAATAATCCGCAGCATTCAGGTACTGTTCTACCACAATTACAGGTCCAAGAGTCGCCAAGAGAAAGTCCCCCAAAGCATGATATCACCTCCACCAGCCTGTCTATCGCGTGATGTATAGCAAGGGAGCAACTGTTCTCCTGTAAGACCGAAGACGGCGTACCCTGACACGACTATCGACGTGATGGAGAAGAAGGATTCATCCGACCAGGCAACTCTCTTCCACATATCCACGGTCCAGTCTCAATGTTCCCGTGCCCACTGTAGGCGCAGTTGAAAATGACGCTTGGTAAGCAAAGTCACACGAGTGGGACGTCTGCACCGCAGTCCCATATCCAACAGCTGAGCTGTGAGTTCCGAAACATTTGTATATGGCGCTGCATTCGATTGGGCTGTCAGCTGAGACACTGTCTGCCTCCAATTTTGCTGTACTAGGCGAGGCAGTCGCCTACGTCCTCTTCCCTAGTAGCACAACTAGTTAAAAAAACGTTTAAATTACGTTGGAAACACGTTTTTTGACGCTAAAAAACGTGTTTTAAACGTTTTTTGGACTAATTGTGCTACTAGGGTTTCTTTGATGATGCGTGAACGCCCAAAATCTTGGCGTATACTGCTTGTTTCACCGTCATTAATTCACTTTTTATGAATGCTAATAGCGGCAGATCGTGAACAACCAACCAGTCATGCAATTTCGAAGATACTCGTTCCGAGTCTTCAGGCTATTACAATCTGCCCTCTATCAAATTCGCTTGGATCAACAACCTTTACCAACTTTCACAAACGTAAGTGTAAGAATGATTCCTTACCTTCTCCATTAGCAGCTAAATACCATTCCCATTTAATACATGCTCTCCATGCCATCCAGACGCGTTCATTGAAAAATGTGGGGTTGGTCATAATGTTTTGGTTTGTCAGTGTATATATATATATATATATATATATAAAGGATTACTGGTAACGCGATGTATTCCTTTTAAGATATGATAAGGGAGCCAAAATGCTAGAATTATCACCCTCAAATGAGTATCCGAAAATCAATAGTTTTTGAGAAAACTGAATTTTAACTTTTTTTCTTGAATAACACAAAATTTGACATTCAACTGCAAATTTTAAAGAATCTACTAACTGAACGGATTTCATTTTAATTTACTTTCATTGATGAAACTCTAATTAAGCTAACATAATCATAAAAAGTACAAAACTTTAAAACTTCAATTCCCAAGCCATTACATGGATTTTTTTAGTTTTTAATTCACATGTTTCCTTTCAAAAGATCGTATTTTTTGAAATAAATAACATAGCAGTAAGAGTACAAATTACAAATAAAATTTCTCCCATTAATCAGCTATCCAAAAATGTATTAATATCCATCTTAAGACATGTAATTCGTAAAGAACTGTGAGTTTTACTTAGTTCAGATAAAAACGCCAAAGTATGCACCCCCGTTTATTCCTTTGGATAGTTGACCAACCAATCAAGTTAACACCATTTTCTAATTTTTTTTCATACCTAGCAAAGCTAACGTAATCAGTAAAATGTACAAAAATACTTCAAAATTTTAATTCCTGCGCTTTAAATGTATTTTTTTTTATTTATTCACATTTTCCTTTAAAAAAACTTTGTTTATCTGCAAAAATACTATTGCAGTAAGAATAAAAATTACAGATACAATTTGTTCCCATTAATCAGCTATCCAAAAACCTATTAATGTCCCTCTAAAGACATGTAATTCGTAAAGAAGGGTAAGTTTTACTTACAGAAGGTAAAAACGTCAAAGGATACACCCCGTTCATTCTTTGGGATCATTGGTCAACTGTTCAAGTTATCACTATTTCTTAGATTTTTTTCCACAGATGACACTATATATAAGCTTGCGTAGTCATGAAAGGTAAAAAAAAAATACCTCAAAATTATGATTCATGCTTTTTGCATGTATTTTTTTTCTATTTATTTATTTACATTTTCCTTTTAAAAATCCAGTTTATCTCAAAAAATACTATTGTAGTAAGCGTACAAATTAGAAACACAATTTGTCCCATTAATCAGCTATCCAAAAATCTTATTAATATCCATTTAAAGACATATATTTCGTAAAGAAAGGTGAATTTTACATAGCGCAGGTAAAAACGCCAAAGGAGGGTTCAACGTTTATTGTTTAGGCTGGTTGCTCAACTAATCAAATTATCACTGTTTTAACGTGCTTAAAATCTTAGCCACATCAGATTGTGAATCTCAATTAGTTATGTGCTGTGCCGCCGTGTTAGTTTAGATTCTGCGTCGCGTAAACACGTTTCGTTGTTATCTGGCTAATTAACTAAACAAGCATACATAACGCAGACTCGAAACTAACTAATACGGCGATACAGCACATAGCCATTTGAGATTCACAATCTGATGTGGCTAGGATTTTAAGCACATTAAAACATAGAGATAACTTGATTAGTTGACCAACCATCGTAAACCATGAACGTTGGTGCCTCCTTTCGCGTTTTTACCTGCGCTATGTAAAATTCGCCTTTCTTTATGAACTACATGTATTTAAATGAACATTAACACGTTTTTGGGTTGTGGGATTAAGGCCGATTAACTACGCTTGGGTTCTAGGCCTATGGGTGGGGTGCCCTCCGTGGGGGTCTTTCTAAGGGGTCCTAACCCGTATTTACGCTAAGTTTCGGAGAAAACCACGGAAAACTCCGAACGGTTAGGTCGACGGACGCGCGATGGGACCCGAACCCCGGACCTTCACACTTCGCCCGTCTACCATTTCTAGTGGCATAACCACTACGCCATGGTGAGGCCTAATACGTTTTTGGATAGCTGATTAATGGAACAAATTGTATTTGTAATTTCTATGCTTACTGCAATAGTATTCTTTTTAGATAAACAACTTTTTTGGAAAGAGAAATATAAATAAATAAAAAAAATCATATTTAAAGGGATACGTCACGTTACCAGTAACCCTGTGCCTGTACATATATGTATATATATATTTCCATATTTATAAATTCAAACTCTAATTGATCCCCTGCCCGACCTCTTCAGAAAAAAAAAATCATGTACAGCTGCGGAAAAAAAAAGTCCCACTTGCTCTTTATTTCGCCGTCGTTCGTCGTACAGCAAAATTATATATACCATTCATTTGCAAATAATGCATACTTTGATTTACTATTAATTTAATTTGCATAAGGGGCCGTCTTTATATTTAATTCTGCATCAACTTCGTTTTTCTCAATGGCAACACCATATTTTGACTTTAGTAAACGAAAGAAAACCTTCAAATTATCCTAAATATAAATTTTCATCAATTTTCTATGATAATTTTCGGAGATATTGCGAATTAATTTTTGTGCGTTTTTAAAGGACTTTCTCCAAATTGAAAAACGCTATTTGTAGGTTCCGAGCTTTTCGCCTTTCATTAATTTCGCTCGCGAGAGTTAAAAGAAATAAATATTATTTTCAAGGAAAATATTGTTTCCATCTGTCAGTCTTCTACTGAGAATATCAAGGGTAGAAATTAGAATGTTTAGTCTGTGGTCCAAATGACCCGTGAGTTCATAACTTCCTTGGTCCGTACACGTGATTTAAGGGGAAAATGCAAAACGACTGCTCACGATTTTGAAAATCTTTCTAATTTTGAAATTGTTATTCAGTATTTCCCTTGATGTTTCTCTTAGACAGCTGAAATGTTGGCAGGAGTTAGAGGCTGCTCTCTGCTCTTCTGACTACAAGCATGAAAATTACTCAGCTATGGTCGAACTTGAAGAATGGTTTCATGATTGAGAATTTATTTGTTTGAATTTCCTGCAAAAAACGCAATTACTTTTTTGCCAACCCAATATTATCACTGTGTTTGTTATTTCACTTTCTTCATTTAATACTATCGTCTGCAATGTGTAATATTTTTAAGACTTTTGGCTGTATTTTAATTTATAGTCAGATGAAAATTTAGACAGAAAAACGTGATTTTGAATGTTTTTTTGAATGTTTGATAAAGTATGGGGAAGTCCAAAGACCTAATGTTTCCGATATTAAAAAAGGTCACATTCAAGCCTGGAAAGTTGAGGATGTTAGTTTTTCAGAAACAGGATGTTGTATTAGAAGACATTCATCTACTGAATCTAATTCTATAGCTATAAAATATTTTATTTGTGGGAATATGGTAGCGGACGCAATAATAGACGCTTTATAGAATCACCATCAAACTGTGAAATCCTCTAATTTAGTTGCTTCAAAATTTGATATTTTTTAATACCGGGATCTTTTACTGTGTTTTTGCACAAAATAAATCTAATTTACGTTTATTTTACGCAATTTTCAAAAAATTGTCACTTAATAAATTTATATATGGTGCCTTAACTCGTGAAAATAACATATTTTTTTAATATAAATTAAACTACTGAACTTAAAAATTTGAAATTTTGCACAGCCATGTAATATTACTTTCTGCATCTATTTCCATCGAAAATTGACTATGTCGCTATTCATAATTTTTTTGAATATTAATTTAATAATTCATAATTAATATTAATGTTTTTTAAAATTCATAATAACATTAAATTATGTTTGAGTCGTTTAGTTCTAATAATACGAATAAAAATCACCTTCTTATTATCAATATTATATGAGATATGAATTGAAGTGTGAAAGAATATTTTAGCATATGGGGAAGGGGATTTTGGAAGCTCATAATTCACCCAATTTCAGTTTAAATATCTTGAAAATGGGCATCCGTAGTTAAAATGAGCTAAATTTTTGAAATATGATGTGAAATCTAGGGGTTACTATTGAGCAAAAAAAAGTTGGTGCGAACTTTAATATGTAGATGGCCCCTTATGCAATTTTTATGCATAGCAAATTAAAGTATACGTCAATCGTAAAAGATTGGAATCTGTAACTTTGCTGTACGACGAACGACGGCCGAAAAAAGTACAAGTGGGACTTTTTTTTTCCGCTGCTGTACATACGGCATTGCTTCTGTGACATAAATTTTTCTATACCAGAGATAAACACAAGCACTAAAAAAGTAAATATTCCCTTCTTTCCCCTCTGGAAACTTTTCTAGCTACGTGTGTATGAGGGGGATCATTTTTGTAGTTCGTGCCACTTAGAAAAATAACTAAAACCGGCACTTCATATAAGTGGATATAGATATGATTGCATGAACATATGAGAATATTAAAATACTCAGAATTCCTATTCTGTCAGCGGGGACTTTTCAGAAGTAATCATATATGTGGGGTGACCAGTGGCGCACACAAGGGGGGGGGTCCAGGGGGTCCGGACCCCCCCCCCCCATCGGCTTTGAAATTTGTTTTCGATTGATTATTACCCTATATATATAGTAAATAAAATTATTCCAAGAAAAGTTAGCAATAGTTTCAGTTCTAATAAATAAAAAAAGAAATTTTTTTCTCGTTTTCCTCGACTTTCAAAAACAAGCTGAAAGCGAACATAAAACACCATCTTGCTCTCAAAACTGAACAACTATTACTTTCCTTCCTATTGTACTGTGTAGTATATTCTTAAAGAACTGGGTGGGACGAGTTTTGATGAATTCCATCTAATGAAAACGAGCTCTTTCACCACTGATTTTTGACAATCTGGAACATCCCTAAAAGTTGGACCCCCCCACACACACATCGTAAAAGTTGGACCCCCCCCCCAGCCAAAAATCCTGTGTGCGCGCCTGGGGGTGACCATATAACGAGGATTCACTAAATATATATAAACAATTCATATTACAAATTGCTGGCAGCAGAATGCTGAATGAATCGGATGCTCGAAGTTATTTTCTGCATGAAGACTAACATAAATTGGAGTTCAGGAAATTCTTCTTTTACTTACCCATGCACAAATTAAACTTTGTTTCACAGCACCTGATTATTTTATGTTAAAAGATATCATCATTTGCATCCTGAAACAAAAATCATTTCTACATTTTATTTTAGTTAATGTCACTTACTGAAGACTCATCAGATACAATTAAAAATGACCTGAAAAATCTTGATTTCAAGTTTTAATTATAGATACAGAGCCACATGGAGCTATGGGCGAGGGTGGGTATTCGACCACAATTAGGTTTCACGTAGAGGGGGAAATGCGTGGAAAAATAAAATATATGGGGCGAGTTCGTCGACCGGCACCCCATGTATTAAGATTTTTTTTATTTTTTGGATTTGAATTAAGCTTGCTATGTCAAGCTTGATTCAAGCTTGCTATGTTAAGCTTAATGCAAGTTGGGCAAGTGTAAACTTGAACACTTGATTCAAACTTGCATTAAGCTTACATGCTTGAAATTTTCTAGCTTAATTCAAGTTTATTGACTTGATAAATCAAGCTTACTGCAAGTTTGATACAAATTTGCTGTGCTGTCTGGGATTGACACTCTAAAGCTAAAACATCACTGATATTATAATAAAAATTACTAACCAAATGTTTCCAGATTATCCGCCCTATATTAAATAATCTGTTCGCCAGTTGCACACAGAAAAGTGGTATTTTTCTTTTTACATTAATATTTTTGTAGACATAAATGAATATCAAATATGTGACTGCGACTTTTATGCGGGAGAAAATATTTTGACGATTTTTTTTCTGCTTCAAACCGGGGGTGCGACTATTTTGCGAGGGCGACTATTACGCGAGTAAACACTGTAAGTTGACTAAAAGGTTCTGTCTTTAAATTGAAACACGATAATCATTTGTTTATGTTATAGCACTAGATGGCAGAATCACTTTTGTAAACATAAGAGATATTGCTTGAATGAGAAGAAATATTTCGGGACCACCCTTGGCTGATTCTAAGCCAAATCAGCCAAGTGTGGACACCCAAGGTCAACAGATTTGGATGAAACTTATTCAATTTATTCTATACATGGATCTAAGAACATTCACCAAATTTTACTGTATTCTGACTATTATTTTCTGAAATGTAGCTCTTTAATGTTTGGTTGAGAGCATGCAAAAATCCATGAATTGCATATCTGTCAACCATCGTACCCCATGAGCGCCCATAGGAATTTTTTTAGGGTGGGGTGCGCAAACTTCAAAAAATTTTCCTAGAGGGGGCAAATTTCAAACTTTTAACAAATTTAGTTCTGGTTTTGCCATTGGTTTGCATCATGAGACATTAACCTAAAACTCTGGGGGGGGGGAAGTGCTCTACCTTGCCCCCCTTTATAGGCGCCTATGATGTATCCTCTTTAGTTTAGAGCAGGTTTGAAGGCATCCCAAGAATAAAGATCCCTGATTCTTTGGGGACCTTTTCCCCATCAGTTCTATGAATTTACTTCTTGCCCTTCTTGAAAAGGTGTCTGCCTGCAAAAAGATTTCCTTTTACTTTGTTCTCTCTCTACTAACCGGTGGTTACCATGACCATGGGACCGAAAGGTTTCTTTTAGTAACTGGTTTTCCGTACTAAAGTTAGTTTTCTCCCCTAAATATCGTCCAGAATATTAAAATAAATAATATAACACATAAATGGATTTCGTTGTAACGGTTTTTTAAACCCCATTTCAAACAAAATTTCTTTCGTTATAAAGGGATTTTCGTAATAAAGTTTTGAGTCTCCTATATTTTAACATTAAACCAACTAAATAAAAATCCTTCTTCGTTATAACGTAAGCTTCGTTATATCCTGTTTCGTTATAGAGTAGACAAGTAATTTTTTCATAATCATCTATTCAAGAAACCTTCATTGATCTATCTAGATGTTGATCACTTAACTATTTATTTCAAACCTATTAATAGTAAATACTAAACTAAAGTATCATTTGTTTTGACTAGTTTGATAAAATATAATGCATAGTTATTCCAATAGACTCATTAGTTCTTAAAGTAAAAAGTACATTTATTTAGTTATTTCCAAGAATATACGATTTAAAGATCTCTTAATGTATCCAGATAACACACAATTCACAAAAGAAAAGAACACCGAACCAAAAGGGAATTTTGAGTTTTATTCTATAGGAAACAGAAAAGAATTCTTTCATATAGTAAATGTACTTATTACTTTAGCACTGTACTGTATTCATATAGATACGACAAGCGGCGACTCCATATTCCGGCGAGTGAGGGGAGGAAGGTGGCTTTACTATCTGTTCAGTGGCGCCATCTCCAGTCTTGTTTCATAAAAAGAAATTGAGGCAGCCAAAATATCTTAGACTCTATATCTTAGACTATCTTAGACTCTATAATTATTTTCTTTGCTCTATAGCAGTGGTTCCCAACCGGGGGGTCGCGACCCCCAAGTGGGTCGCCATGCCTTTTTTCGGGGTCGCCGCAGACCGCTTTTGTAGGAAATTAATAGTAAACTATTTTCACGTTTCTTTGCCATAAGACATCATTTCTCCCTTTTCCTTTGGAAAGAAAAAATCCTTATTGTCGTCAGGGCTTTTGTATCAAAGCTACAAAAACTGACGTCGGTCAATCTAGGAGTGTTAACTAAAGCTTGAGAACCCATGCATTAAGACAGAAGAATCAGAAATAGGAATTGCAATTAATTTAAAGGGGGTAATTAGTAGCCAGCTTGAAGCCCTTCAATCTGAATCGTGCGAAATCCATTTCACACATCTTTAGATGTCGCCGATCCTTCTGATGAAGTGCAGGGTGAATTTTTAAATTTACAAAATGACTCCTCCGCAACTGATTTATACCAAGAAAAACCGTTAACTCAATTTTGGTGTGCTGTGCGTTGCTCATATCCGATAATTTTTCGTGTCAAATGTTAACGCCATTTGCATCTATACTTATCTGCATGAAGTTGGATTTTCAACTCTTTTGTAGAAGAAGACAAAAGCCAGTAATAAATTAGATGTCTAAGATGACATGCGGTTGACTTTGGCCAATATTCAGCCAATAATAGCCAAACTTGTCAGTCAAATTCAGCCTCAATCATCCTATTAAAAATCAGTACGTACTAAAAAGATGTCAATTTTAAATCTCAAGATGTATTTTTTCATTATTATTATTTTTTTTTATTGTTCAAACATGGCAGATGGGGGCATAAGCGTAAAGTTTTCAAAATTATTGGGGGGGCCGGGCCTCACAACCACATATATTCACGTCAGTGGCATAGCCAAAGGGGGGGTGTTAATGGGGTGATAACCCCCCATGAGGAATTTTTAACCATACAAAATGCATATTCTTCACTCCTTATCATACACCCGTACCGTATACATATACGTGAGTTGCAGAAGTCGTAACCCCCCCCCCCTCCTATGAAAAATTTCTGGCTACGCCACTGATCCTTATACTTACTCATAGCTGCCAACTACTACGAAATATAATTAACCACTTTTCCAGCACGATTTTTCGGCTTAAAACATAGCAAAATTTTTGTGCTGCGCGCGCGAGCTGGTTACTATTTTGAAAAAAATAATTAAAAAATATACTGTTTACAAAAAGTGGCTAATTATATTCCGTAGTAGTTGGCAGCTATGACTTTAATATATATAAGTGTAAATTATTGGAGGCGCTCGAGCTCTATGGGTCCATAGAATTCTACACCTATGTAAGGTAAGTATCCATGTTAGTATCTTTCTACCATGTTATAAGTTAAAAATAGAAGCCAAGTAAAAGATCCAAAGGAGGAAAAAAAAACATTTTCAATGAGATAGTGCATTTTAGACACATCTGAACTTTTCTTCATTTCATACTTCACATTGCATAATCTGATTTTAATTAACCACAGCCTGGCGAGGGCAGCTTATAGTAACATTGAGTTACGTGGTGTCACAATGATTAATAAATCATGATTGAAACAAAAGAAAATTTTTAAAAGTACAAGTAAAGGTTCTTTTTTTTTAACGTTTGTAAACGGCATGAAATACTTTTTTTTACGTTAGTAAAATTAGTTTTCTGTATTTAGTGGTAAATTATTGGGTGGGCTCAGCCCCTATTCACAATTTATTGGGGGGGCTCGAGCCCCACGGGCCCATATAACTACGCCTATGGATGGGGGGTAATTAGTAGATACTACGCCTATGGATGGGGGATGGGGGGGTCGCGAAAGTTTTGGAAAATCTAAAAGGGGTCGCGATTGAAAAAAGGTTGGGAACCACTGCTCTATAGTAATGACTATATACATTGGAGGATTCAGAGGGGGCACGCGCTCCACAGACGAACTAAATTTGCACTATAGAAGATTGACTTGTTTTGTAAATTCTAGTGCTTTCAGAAGAAAATGCCATAAAAAATGTTTTGTTCCCCCTCCAAATTTTTTTTTCTGGATCCGCTACTGACTATACATCATTGCCCCCACGATCAGTGTTTCTGAAAAGGGGAAATTGGCGTCCGTGACATAGCTAGGATTTTATTTCGGGGGGGGTGGGGTGGGGGGTGGGGAGCTGTGTATTAAATTGTAAGCTGTCTGATTGGCGCGCCGGGGCCAAAAGCTGCACGGTTTTGGCCACCACACAAATAGTTCGGGTGCCAAATTTGACCACTAATTTGAAGAAGAGACCAAGTTTATTAAATAATGATGAATCTCAGTAATTATATGAATCAAAGCACAATATACATTGAAAATTTCGTGTCATATTAAATTAAAAGTGTTTGCTATATGTATATTTTTCAAAGGACGCCTTACTTAACAAAACGATAAATAATTCTACGCTAATATAGATCCTAAGCTAGGTTCAACAAAGGAGACGACCTGTAGGAATTTTTGTTTATTTATTTTTAGGTGCAGTTATTTTATCTGTGAATTATCAGAATATATCATATTCAGTCAGGATGCGAATTGAACATTTTCTCCAGGAGGGGACATTTGAAAGAAAATATTCTCCAAGAGGGGACATTTGAAAAGAAAAAAAAGGGGGGGAGGTGTAAATGCTCCACTCATTAATATATTAAGTATTACATGACAAATGCAGACGCCAACATGTCTGGGAAGTGACTCAAAAAAAAGTCGACCCATAATTTTCTGTGCAATTATATTCCTACCTATGTCGATTCTACGTCCTCAAATTCGGCTCGTGGCAGAGCAGCGCTTGTTCGTTCATTTTGCAGTCTTCCTTTGAAACCTGACCCCAGTTACAGAATGAGAAGTAGCATCAGGCATGTGTATATATTTTTGAAATGGATGTTTGAAACTTGCTCCTTTCTCTAGTAAACAAAAGAAGAATTTCTATTCTGAATACTCAAATCGCCAGGTACTGTTGAACATGTACACCCTCCAAAAAAAGTATTCGAGCAAGAGAGAAATTTCCTATTTTAGATTTGCGAATAATAATTGAGTTTTTGAAAAATGTACAACTTCATAGAAATATGGAAAGTCATATTTATACATAGTCTAATTCATATTCTATGATAAATAATTTTTAATATACGAAACCAACGTAGGAAATTTCTCTTTTGCTCGAATACTTTTTTTGAAGGGTGTACTGACAGAGACTAATTTTAGCATTTCTCCAGCAGGGGATAAATAGTATCCCTGGCAGGGATCAATTAATATTTCTCTAGCCGGGGAAATAACATTCTTCAGCCGGGGACAATCCCGGCATCCCCCCCGTCAATTCGCACCCTGTCTTCAGTGGTATTAAATTACTTTTGGTTTCATCTTATCTATAAAAATTAGTCAAACACCCGCTCTCTAAAAAAGGTGCATTTTAGGAGCAATAACAGTACTGTTTAAACTATAAAATAAGTTGACCTCTAAAAATTTTGAATGACCACTATGGAAAAGTTAGGGGGCTGTTTTGGCCACCATCCAGGACCGTACTGGCCAGCGTGCCTGACGGTCTGCAGACGGGCGGGCCCTATAATTTGACCTGTCTGGCATAAATGTTTCAGATATACGAGTGTTCAGAAAACAAAAAAAAATTCCTTTTTTTTTTTTCACGGTGCCAAGTTACCAGATTAGGATCACTTCAAATGTTTTTTTATAAGCTAACATTTTTGTAGTTGCAATTGGGCCCCCATAAAGCCAACCCCCATCATTTTGTACCTAGTTCTGAAAATACAGTCGCACACAGTGAAGTTTATGTCATGGCTAACTCCGAGTTAGTCACGACTTAAACTTCAGAGATCCGAGTTAGCCATGTTTATGTAGACATAGGGACACAAGTGTGCAAGTGCAATAGATGGCTGTATTTTTTATAAAATGCCGTTCTATACTTTAGTAGCGGTTCGATTTTTTAATTCAACATGTTTATTATTATTTGGGAGGTGGGCAATATTTTCTTGTGAGACACTGCCCCTAAATACACAACCCTAGCGACGGGCCAGTGTCTGTGTCTTTAATATCGTAAGAAACTAATTAAATTGAAGCTTTTATATATAAACTGACATTTTATCTAAACCGAAAATCAGGACATTTCTAAAACACTGAGTCGGAAGACATTCTCATTCTCCCTTAAACTCTGTAGTTCCCCTTTTAATGTTTGGCCTCACCATGACACAGTGGTTATGTCACTGAAAATGGTAGACGGCCGGAGTGTGAAGGTCCCGGATTCGGGTCCCATCGTGCGGCTGTCGATCTAGCGGTCTGGAGTTTTGGTAGGTTTTCTCCAGATGTAACGTGAATTCGTGTCAGAACCTCTTAGAAATTCCTCCTACCAAGGCACTCCCCCCCATTCGTGGCAGATCAGCGTAGCGTTGCTATAATCACAGAAACAAACCAAACTCGTGGTGTAGTCTAGGGGGGACTCCGTCCCCCCCCCGTTTTATTTTGAGTTTATGCGCCTCCCCACTTCTTATTCTCAAGGAGATGCTAAAACTTCTTTTTAATGTATTGCATTAAAACCTTCGGTGTGTAATTCTGCATGAGAAAGGCAACCAAAAGGAGCTTTCTGGTTGTCTTTCTCATGCAGAGCAGATTCTAAGTAGACTTTAAGACTTACTTACAATCTCTTCGTAGTGCAAAGTAATGTAAACACGTCCTTACAAGTATACTCATGTCACCTTGTCAGATGCACTCTTGGTCAAGGAGTTTCTTCCTAAATGGTTGAAAAAGGGAAAAAAGACTTGTTTAGCATGAAGACTTGTAAAAAAATATAAAAAATAAATAAAATAAAATTTCGAGTCATTTTCACATTAAATTGTTGACTGTGGTAGGCAAAAATAATTCAGGCATTGTTGATCAAAATTATATTAGTTTATAATCAAAACTGAATTAATTATCTCAAAGTAATAATAATCAGTTTATAAATAGCTAAAATTAATAATTTAGTATCATTTATTTAAAAAAATAATTACAATTAAATGACTGCACACATTTAAGTTAAATTCTGAAAAATTAACGTTCCCACTTTTTCTTAGAACTGCATCACTTCCCCAAACTTTACAAACATAACAGATCTCAAGATAAAACTTTATGGAGTATTTCAAACTAACTCCTGCTAAATGATATGCGTACGAAGAAATCGGAGCTACAAAGTCCCAGGTGATTCTTTCGAAGAAACTATTTCAATTGTGGGATGCACAATTGAAGGGTTTGCTTCAAAAAGGAGGCAGCTCCATCGTATGGGAGTTTGGAGTTGCATGTACTAGTACTATATTGCAGAAAAAAAAATTCTTTCTTTTCATACCAAAAGAATGTATCTCCTATCGTTAGCTCTTGTGTTACTCAAGAGATGAAGCTGCCTGTGTTCTTATTTTGTTTTGAATCTCTAAATGCTTTTTACAGTTTTCCGCAAACTGGAACAGTTGAAGCTACCTCCTTTTTCCAGCAAGTCCTTCAACTGTTAATATTTTGATACTGCAATGATCGATATTGCAATTATTCATTGAATATTTAAAAACAAGAGCACTAAAAGTATCGAAATTTCAGAAGAGGCACATTATGTATCGTGTCAGTATCAATTTGATAGAAAATCATAATAATGTTTGGAAGAATTTAATGTAAAAAGAAACCTTGAAATGAAATTTAGAAATAAAATTGAGTAAAAAAATGAAATTTAAAATAAAGTACAAATGCATATTAATTTTGTATTGTCTTTATGTATAAATTCTTACATTTTGATGTTTAACTGCAAGTAGTTACTTTTTACTTAACTTTGAAATTATCAATCCGATTCAATACTTTTTGAAGCGCATTTTTTCACCAATTTTCAACCAGCCCATGTTTGAAATTTCAATGTTCTGCTGTAAAAATTGAGCGAGTCAGCGATTGGGAACTACAAATATTTAGTTATACTCGTGGCCGTATTACCCATTAGGCTCAATAGGCCCATGAACCCCGATCATTTTAAAGGCCCCGTGGCAGAACGAAAAAAAAATTGTAATCAAATGCTTAAAGTTATTTTAGTATTTATCAACTTGTGTTAGTCTGAGAAAGCATCTCTCTCTCTCTCTCTCTCTCTCTCTCTCTCTCTGATAGTGATTCTGTACACATGAAAAACTAGTTGGCATTCTGGAAAATATCGTGCTATTTTAGTACATAAATACAAATTTAGATTAGAACTATTATGTGAAGAACTTCAAAAGCAAAGTGAGAATGTCTCTCTTAATAAAAGCTGTACTATATACTAAAATAAATGATATGGCTACATCAGTTACGAAGCTTTCATGCAAAATCCTTAAAAAATCAAAAAAATTGCATAATGCGTTGCTTTTAGAAAGAAAAAAAAATTGCTGTGCAGAACTTTTTCTGAGTTTCATAAAAGGCACCGATTTTTATTTATTTTAGTACGTAGTGCAGCTTATAAAAAACAGCCTGAATTTTTTAAAGCACCTGTGCTACTAGTTTATTTTAATTTGTACAGAAATTTTATATGTAATTTTATAACGTCCATTTATATGCATTTGACGGATTGCGCCAGCATGTTTTGCACTGCATCTACTCGAGGATTCATGCTCTATGCTCATATCAAAATCTCTTATTCTATGTATAGAATTCTATATGAGTTCTTTGTACCCGTTTTTCTAGGGATTTATAAAATTATTTTGTAAGAGTAGGACCATAAGAAATTCTTATGCAAAAATTCACTAGGGGTCCTAGCATTAACTCTAGCTTAGTTAAAAAGAAATAATATACTAAATGTGTGTGGAGGATGCTTTATAAATTTCACAGTTTAGGCTTTTTCTCTTGGTTTAATCCGGCTCTGGCTCCGCTTACTAGGAACCCTAGAACGATAATCTTCAAACATTTCGCTAATATTCTAAATACTACTAGGCCAAACCAATTTTTTATTTTTCCTTTATTTATTTGTTTATTTATTTGAACTGTGTGCGTGTGTTTCGTTGAAGTATACTAATTGTAATGAAAATAAAATTGATGCAGTATTTTCTTCTCATGATTATTTGAAACTTGATTGAATAATTCATGATTAACATGAAATGTATATATAGTTAAAAAACGCCGTTATATCTTTATGATTAGGATTTTATATAAATGAATGTATATTTAGAAAGTCTTATGAAATACTTCTGATACTTCAGGAGTTCTAACTTTAGTTTAAAATTTGTCTTTAATATAAGCGAAGTCACTTTTCAGTTCTTTGTAACTTTAACAGTATTCGTTGGAACTTAATAAAAGTTTGTGTTTAGGGTTTTTTGACATACTGATTTCAAATATCGCGTGAAAATATAGAGTTATCTTTAAAATTTCAAAACTTGAGTTTTTTCTTTTTTTTAAATTTCCAGATGACCCCCAAAGATAAAAATGACTAAATAAATAGAATAATAGAAAGCACTTAAAGTAAACGTTACCACTCTTTTGTCTGTACTCCAAGATATAGACTCGAACTCACATATGTTTCTTCTTATTTGTTTATTTTATGTATGTATGTGTTCGAAGAGGGAGGGGGCGCGCTCAGTATGCAAAAGCTACAGGAGTTTTTTTTTTTTTTTTTTTTTTTTTTTTTTTTTTTTTATCCGTTGCTCAACAATGACGTAAATAAATACCTGTTCCTAGATATTATTCATGAAGCCGAAAATCAAACAAAGGTAACAAGAATTCGTGAGAAAGTGAGAAAAAGTGAAAGTGAGAAAAAATAAGACTCGAGAGGAAAACAGGAGAAATGCCCTAATTTGGATAGTCTTCGGATAGTCTTTTAAGTATATTTTATTTGTTTGTTTTTTATTTTGTATCCATTGACTCCATTTTTCTGAAAACAATGATGCATCTCCATATCTATTTATTCAGTGTGTCTCACAAACGAGAAATACCATGTGAGCCCGAGCTCCAAGACCCATACGAATAATGGAATCCGAGCTCTTACTGAACTTGTGATCATGCTGAGTCCGTCTCGAGTTCTCTGTAAATTATTATAGCTATTTTGTGTGTTTCTGGCACGAGAATATGTTACACAACCTAGTGTGCAAATGAAAGACAAATATAATAGCAAACTATTAATGCACTTTCTAATTCTTTATATTCAAGCACTTTATGTTCATCATTCTTTATATTGCACAATCGTTTGTGCAACTCAAAGACAAATATAGCAAACTCTTAATTCACTTCCTAATTCTTTATATTCATCATTGTTTATATTGCACAATCGTGTGTGCAAATTAAAGACAAATATAGCAAACTCTTAATGCACTTTCAAATTCTTTATGTTCAAATTTATCAAATAATATAATAATTAATTTATTTCTCCCATGAGACAAAGGGAAATCATAAACACAAGAACTTCGCTCGTAAGTTGGGAAAATAATATTGTACAATGGAACAAAGGATGTTCGGACGCAAACAATACTCAACCCAACCGATATTAGAGATGAGTTCGGGCTCAGTTTTTAAAGACCGAGCCCGAGGACTTTTAATTCGAGCCTAGGGATGGATGCGAGACGAGACAGAGATTTACAGCTTTTTTGCATTACGAGACAAACAATTTTAACATTGCGATATAGTAATTTTGCGAGAGCTTTAAGGCTGTTTTGCGAGACGCCTATTTTTCGTCTCGCATTCAGCCCTTTTCGAGCCCGCCCTAGCCCGAGCGACATTATTTAAGTCGGAGCCCGAGACCGAAATTTCAGCTAATAGATAAATAAAAGTCAATTACTTCATTGATTGAAAATCATAAATTTTGCCGTTTGTGCAAAAAAAGTCAAATAAAAAGTCAAATCTCTACTTATAAAAGAAGGTGTCTGTGTGTGTGTGTGTGTGTGTCTGTCGGCAGCGTTACGGACAAACGGCTACACCTAGAAACACCAAATTTGGTACTCGGGAAGATGTAAATATGTAGTTGTGCACCTCGAAGCGATTTTTTAAAAATTCGACCAAGATTTTTTTTAATTTTATGTTTTATGCGATTTTTGGCATTTTTTCTCACCTAATTCGTAATGGCGGCGGAAATTACGCTCGCAGCAAAACGGCATTTGTATCATCGGATAGAGGAGAAAATTTTCTTTTAAAAACAGTTTGTTCTGAATACGTAACATGATTTACCGATTTTTAGGAATTTTTTTACTAAGCATCTGCTTAGCGATTGTTTTTCGTAAAATAATTTTAGCGCAGGCGTTGCCTAACATACGCATGCAGGTTGCGAGTATAATTTTATTTTAACGTTGAATTACGTTCCTCCATAAAGGTTACATAACGCAAAGTTTTAATGATACCGTTTGAAAACAATTATGCGAAATATCGAAATTAACTCCCTCAACCTACCGGGGTATCCTTTACGGCAGTCAAAGTGACGTCATAAATAAAAAAATGCGTGAAATTTGTAAACTCTGCAACTCTTACGCCCTGTCACAATTAAAGTGGGAATAAGTAGCTCCTCGAGATTACACAGTTTGACGTTTTTCAGGAGACAGGACTATGGAGGATATAAAAGATATCGCTATATTAGATACATGGATATTTAAAATGGCACCCCTTAGATATTTTCTCCCCACAGTAAGATGAAATGGTTTGCGGCGCTAAATACGCCCATCTTATAAAACTATGTATAAATTAAATATATATGGAGAGTTTGCTTAATGGCAACCATTATGTGAAATGATTATTATTTATGCTAATGCGTAAATTGCAAAGAATCGCCAAAGAATCAAAAGATCCCATTGAGGCCAAATAATCTAAGCTGTTTCTTTTAAGGGAGCCTTGAAGAGGGAGAAGCGAATATAGATAGTATTAATGTACGTAATAGGTAGTATTATTAGATTTGTAAAGATAATATGAATAAATCGCAATGTACCACGTTAATAAATATTTCATGAAATTAAAAGTGTCCTGTTTCAACGGTTGTCTTACAACCAACTAAACGAAAAGTAATTCTAATTTGCGTTAATATATCCCGCAGTAATTTCAACAGAGGAGATTACTTGAACTTTTTTTAAAAATTAAATTCTGTTTTGTCACATGCAGATATGATTTTAGTAGTAAAATATTCCCTTCTTCCCGTATGAAGAGCGGGTGCGCAGCTATTTTAAAAACATCTCTTGAAAATAGCATAAATGAATTCAGAAGACCTCAAAACGTGTCAATACACCAAAATCTCGAAGTCGAATTTTTTAATGATTACAATACTTTCCTTATATGGTACATGTTCGGAAAGAGATAAATGGTGCTCCATTTCATGTAGTGTCTTAGGTATTTAATGCTACAACTTGAGCCTAAAAAACAGTATGATGTAGAAATAAGACATTTTGAAAGCCAGGAGTTCTCTGCAAACCATTAAGCTTTCCACTTTTTTGATAGTGAATGACACTGACGTAGTTTTTTGAGTCATTATACTACAATGATCAGGTTAGTACTCATGATGCAAACATTACATTAAGAGTCAAATAATTTTGCTCTTTTTTTTTTAATTCAACATCACGAATAATTTCGAATTACACATGCAAGGAAAATTTTCGTTTCCTACCGTGCGAAGAACGGGCACGCAGCTAGTATATATATAGAGCAAACTCTTAATGCACTTTCTAATTCCTTATATTCAAGTTTATCAAATAATAATTAGTTTATTTTTCCCATAAATCACTTTTAAAAATCTGTTTACAAGGAGTTTATTTAATAAAGGAGAAACTTCTCAGGAGCCCGAACATAATCGTGAATTACAGAGAACGATCCCGTCTCATTTCTAGTCGGTATGCGAATTAACAAAAGAATTCAAGATCAAAGCTCAGAATTAGAAACCTTGTTTCATGCCATTCCTTGTAAAACAAAGACAGATAACTATTTTCAAGCGAAATTGCATAGTAATCCTTTATAATGAAAAACGGTGATTCCTGTTAGGTTTCTCACGGTTAATGGATTTGAGTTGACTTCTACTGAAAACATCTTCTCTGAGCGCAAGAAGAAAATAAAGAAAAGATAAGAAGAGAAGATGAAAAAGAATTTTTGGCATTATGCCTGATGAATAAGCATTGGTGAACATTTTATTATAAACATAGGTATTTATTTTCGTGAGTGGTCGTCATTTCATATTATTTGTTCCGAATTTTTGAAATCTAATCTGATCTTCTTGGGAGGACAGGAAGGCTTAAGTTCATTTATTCTATATTCAGAGCTTTAATACACCGAATTTTGGACCCCTAAATGAAAAACTGAAATGCTACCCCTGACAGTACGTCTACTAAATTTTACGATTTCTTCATTTCAAATTCGTTAATGCATATATTAATTTTGTTTTCTTTGAAATAGATGTCAGAATCTGGAATGCGGTTTAAACAATGACTGTCGATCCATAGACTATAGCGAATAAAATGCCTTTTGGATGACCTTGAAATAAACTGTCCAGTCGATTATAATAAAACAGGGCAGGGAAGTGCATAATCAACAGTTATACAAAAGTCTTAAATGAATATTTCAACATTTTACTATTAAACGTTTTTAAGTTATGCGAGAAGTTAGTCCAAACCGGGACCAGGCAGTTTTGAACAAGTTACCAACTGCCTTCCTTCTGACCATCATAGATAAAACAGGATAAGCATGTTTTTTTAAATAATTAATTAATCCTTTAAAATACAATTTTTTTTTACCTTTAGAAATAGTTATTTTTGCAACTGAAGGAACAATTTTTATCATTCCAATTCAAATAGAAAATGAAGCAATTTTATTTACCAAGCTAATTAGGATAACAATTTTGGGTCTCGGTTTTGACCGACTTTGAAAACGTGTACCCTGGCCAATCTTCACAGCGGCCTAGGAACTGAAATTATGGTGATTTTGCACTTAAAACAGAATTTTAAAGATGAATTCTGGAGGTCAAGGACAGGGGTGGTGCCAGCGGGGGGATCGGGAGGGCCATGCACCCCCCCGTCGGGGATCACTAGCCCCCCTGTCGGGGAGTGTCGTCGGGGATTTTTTCAGAGAATTTGTTAGTTTAGAAAAACGAAGGAAATTTTGCGACCAGATAAAAAAAATTCCATTCAAAGGGTCTGACCCGACCGTAGAGATTCCGTTCACTTCCTTTCTCATTCTGCTTGGAATTATACGATATTCATATACTGAATATTGATTATCTGCAGTTCGGAGTATGTTTCTCGGGATTCGAAGGAACCAGCGAACAAAATCCACATTTCTAGAGTAAGCAGGGTTGCCCGATCTGCTGACAATTGCCTTCGTAAAGACCTTTTTAACTACGACTTTGGTGAAAATCACTGGGCTTGCCTGTTAACCAAGAACAGCTAAATAATGACCATCCCATCATAATAATTTTTAATATACGAAACCAAAGTAGGAAATTTATCTCTTACTCGAATACATTTTGAGAGGCTGTGCAAGTACTGAAACATAAAATTTGGGGGTTTTATCGTTTGGTCCTCGGGGAAAGTCTGGCGCCATCACTGGTCAAAGACAGAATGCGAAACAAATGTCATTTTAAATCGAAACAATTCACTTCGATGTTCTTTTAGTTCTAAATCGCATATGAATAATGACTGCGTACGGGATGCTATGAGGTCTAAATTATGTGTTAAGATAAAGCGTTTTATTGTTCTACTACATTATACAGGGTGTCCCAAAAAAGTATCTCTTAAAGATAAGAAGGAATGTAAAATTGTTCAAAATAAGGAAGGAAAAAAGAAAAAATTCCTTTCGTTAATTTTTAAAAATCTATACTTTTTAAATTTGTATACGATCCCCTTAGAAAAAAAATTCCCAATTAGTATAATGGGTCTCATACACTAATGAGGTAATGTACATAATTTCAGCTTTTCATCATAAAATGTCTAAGACATATCTATAAACAAAAATGATCAGGGGTTATACATGAATTCGAATGGAAACGTTTATCGCTAGAATGGAAAAAAAGTATATTCTTTCGTAATTTCTGTACGACCCCTGAAGTGCGATCATCCAACTTGATTTTTTTTCCACTTCGAGAGAAAAGGGGTTTAAGTCAGCATATATTTGTCTTCATACCTCTGACACTTTCTAGGATATAATTCTAATTCTTAAATTTCATACATCACCTCATTAGTGTGCGGGACACATTTTACTATTTGGGATTTTTTGATTTTTCTTTTTACAATGGTCGTATGTAAATTTAAATTATGTAACTTTTGAATGAAATTAATGAGAGAAAAGTTTCCTTAATTAAGTCTTTTTACTTACCTTATTTTGAACATTTTTTCAATTTACATTGCGCACTTATCTCAAATAGATAAAGAAAAAAAAATTTGTTGCCACCTTTTTGAAGCACCCTGTATACAGAAACTGAAAACCCAGTTTTAGTGTAAGCATTTACAAAAGATCTATTACAGGACATGGCTTAGTCGCCCATTCTAGTCCTATAACTATAAACTGATTTTCTATTGAGTCGGGACGTTGCAATCAACTTACGACATCACACTTCTTTACTCCGCTGGATTTACAGAAAACGTCACGAACGACGCGTCGCACGGTCCATAATGGAAAGTCACCAGATTCTAATAGTCTGAGAGGAGTATTTGAGAGACCAGGCCGCTATGTACGTACAGATATCATGCTGAAACTTGTGAAAATGGATTCAGGAATGCTCCAAATATGAATATTTTCGTCAATCTGACTATTGAAATGTTTCCCTATCAGAATATTTTCTTTACTTCGTGCAAGGAAGTATGAAAGTATCGAAATTGAAGTTAATTGAAGTTAGTTTTTTTTTCTAGCAAATTTTATAAACAGAAAGTCTATTCTATAAAAAATAAGTTACAAATGATTACTAATTATCAATAACACCGAGTATTTTCGTGCCTGCTTAGAGCTAAAACATAGTTTTATTAAACAAAATTTTCGAAACATTTAAAGGTCATTAGACATATTCATTTTCCTGTAACCTTTAAGAAGTAGCTATTTGCACCTAGATAAGATAATCAAGATTAAATCTAGCGGCATATTTGACTAATCTCATTTGCCTTTCTGCCAAAAGGAAATAGTGTCAGCTTACCTTCACCAGATGTTTGATAAGAGATAGACAAACTATTTATCTAATTTCAGTACGATAGTACACGTGGAAAACAACCAATCGATTTTCTCTCAAAGAAATTACGCTCTTCGGTTGAATTGGACCAATGAAACCTTTATTTAAGATAGTGATAGTAATAGTACAAGTATACTGATCATTCGGATGTCGTTACGTGAACGATTGCATGCTGACATGTAAGCTACATGGTAATCGGCAGAGTAATTAGTCATTAGAACTTTCTCACTTTTATTGCGTTTTGTTTCTAAAATTGCATTAAATTTTAGAACGATCTTTTTGCCCCCTTTCTAAAAGTATTAAAGATAATATCAGAGTGACATTGAAGGAAGATATACTGCAATTTTTGAGTATTTTATGTAACATTTTTGTCTAAAGGCTGAATACGGACAAATCCCAATTTAACACAACCGATTCACAAAAATTCGGTTATTTGGAACTGTTTAAATCGATTGACATTAAACTGTGGAACAAAGTACAATTATCTAAAACTTCATTTCCTCAACGAAAAGGCATCTGGAATGGAAATACAATGAAATATGAAATTCTCACGGAAAAAATATTTCGTGCATAATATTTCACATTTTTAAGAAATAAAATGAATGGCATGATACTCCACCTTTTTAAGAAAACATAAAATTAATTAAGTTTTCCTCCATACAACAGCATCAAAACTCGTGACAGCCTTTAGTATTCTCGTGCTAAGCGTTGTCTATTGTTTATTCGGTTATCGTAATTATTCTCAGGAATTCGTGTTTCTAACACGCTAAAAATCCTTACTTGTAGTAGGTCATTATCACCTTCAACTCGCTCACTATCTGACTTGGCTTAAGATTCCTTAACTAGCTCATAAGACTTAGGACGATAACGAACTTTTATTAAACATATATTTGAATCGGTCATAAGCGGATGCATTTACTGCAGAACTGCGAGAGAAGACAGATTTTTCTTGCGCAATATTTTGACATTAAGCTGAGGATTTGGTAATCCGATGCTACGGTACCCAGTGACTTCACAAGGCTTACGCTAATATGATTGCCATTTGACGAAACTCGTCAGTGTTTCTGGTAATGACCGAAGGCTTAATACCGGATTAAAATTCTCTTAAGTCGACTTATTTCTCCGATCGTAATTTGCTATCAACGAGAATGATATCTTGTTTTGTGCAAGGTTATTAACTTGAGAGGTACTGACTGTGATTAAGCTGGTCGGATTTTCTCCCAGGATGATGTCTTTCATTTTAATTTTGTTATTCACCAATCAGCATATTCTGGATGGGGCCAATTTCCCCCCCTCTGCAATTCTTTGGGGTTTTAGGAAGAATCCAGACGTCTAACATCCTGCAGATTTATATTGAGATCTGCTCTGGCGTGAAATTATGTGTTTTGCAATCTATTTCTGGGGGAAAATCCTTATTTATTAAGGATTGAACAGTTGGGGTCTTAAATATAAGTGCAAATTATTTATGAGCTCATAGTTCTTTTATTTCTGAGAGGGCATTAAAGCATTTAACGATAAATAAATAAATAAATAAGTACAATAAAAAAAAATGCAGCGCCTGTCTTCTCAAGACAAAAAAGATCTGAAATGTAACATTTTTTACGGTCCCCGAGTAAAGAATTACTCGATGAGTATTGTTACCAATACTTACCAATTCGCAGCGTCACGTAAATCGAAAGTACCATATGAATAACAAAAAAAAAAAAAAAAAAAAACAGACATAGCTGGAATCCGAATCTAGTCACTTTAAATCGTTCTTTTAGTTAATAGAATCGCCACCCAGGTGTAGTGGCTAAAAATCCATTCTATCACGCCTTGGGTCCGGATTCGAGTCCCGGCTTGGGAATGGATGTTAACTTACCCATCTCTTCACAGGTGGTAACGCTGGTTGCCCATTGGGTGCTCCCATAACAAAAATGGCCAGTAATTCGGGCCTCAGAAGAGGCGAATGCTTGATGAGCAACTGCCCATTTCATTCATTTATGTGATAATTATAAAACACTTGTAAGTTATATATTTTGATTTTTTTTTTTCTGCTCAACTTTTATTTCCGACTTATCTGAAATATTTACAACGGATTATCGAGTGCGGCTTGCGTGATGGAGGTATTGTATATTCGAATTGCCAGTCAGAAATTATTGGCTCTCATACCATTCTGCCACCTATTTTTGAAGTTATGCTCCACCAAATTGACCACTGACTGCCTGTATGTGTCAGTGGACAAAATGCTCGTATTCATAGATTTTTTGTGGTTACATACATATATTTTGATGAAAATTAATATATATATATTTTTTAAGCGAAAGCTGGCGAATACCGGGAAGTGTTTTTTCTTTTGTGTATAATGTAAATTAAACAAGTGCAGTTTAATTTTTATCCACAAAAGGGGAGAGAGTACTGCTAACACTTATCATTCAAATTGCAAATCCAGTAAAATAACACATTTTGATCATGCTGATTTTGAAACCGCAAAACTGCATACTGACCTTTTTTTAATGATCGTGCTTGAAATACTTAGCCACTATGACAGTGTATGATAATTAACTTTTTATTCCATAAGCTGACTGTTTAAAAGTTTTTTATTTTTTATATTAATTTATTCATGTATTAATTAGTAATGTTTTGTTATTTATTTATTTATTTATTTATCTGAGATTCTCCGAGTACAAATTCTAAACTAAAATATTTAATTTATTGAAATTAGTTAAAATTTATTATTTTAGTTTTAGTTTTTTTTTAATTAAAAATTAATTAAATCGATATTTCTTCAAAGTTTTAAAATTTACTTTGGGTAATTTGGCAGCTTGCTTGTCATCCCATTTTTGCCATTTGAAATAAAAGAGTGAATTTTTTTTTTCCCCCAAATTAATTTTTAGCCACAAATTATTGTTTAAGAAACACCGTTCTTTTAAACAACTATTAAATCTTTTTTGATTACTTTGTAATGCTACTAAAAAGCGTGATAAAATACCTTCGTTTGAAGCATTATATATAGATTTTACATTTTAAAGAATAATTTATCCTACTTTAAAGGAATAAAATCCTCATTTTCATTAATATAACTTGAATTTTTTTTTCGATTAACTTATTCTCTAAGAATAAAGAGGTTAGTAAAAGAAAATAGACCGACGTATTTTAAAACTTCTATTTCCGTGAACAATAAACTTAATAAAATACTGAGCATTTTAAAATACGTTAAAAGGTGTAAAAAAACTGTTCGTATATATTAATCAGAATTTTAATTATGTTTTTATGAAGTTAAGAGATTAACTATAAATCTTTAGAAACATAATTAAAGGTCTTCCATGGGAAGTTTTTTCTTCTTAGTATCTAATTTTAAAATGCACATTTGTCCTTGAATGTTAAGGGAATGTTTAATTAAAAGGTTAAACATAATAGAAAGCTATTGAATGTCCAATTTTTTTATAAATATATTTGTTTTATCAGTAGAGAAAGTTATTAATTATCTAACTGAATGCGTGCTTCATTTGAATAAAGTTGAAAAAACATTTAATTAATTTAGTTTAACATCCCTCCCTCCATTGATTTGTTAAATTTATAGCTTTTAATGTATAATCTAAAACTTTCGTGGTAGTTTGGTGTTTCAAATTTTGAAGCTGTCTCTCATATGAATGAATTCGAAATTAGAAGAAAAACTTTGTCTTCTGTATAGTTATCCCTTAATTTATTGAATTTACTTTGTTGATAACTTTAGAGCAAAAGAAAATATTCAAAGCATTCAATCTATGCTAAGGTTGATTCGCAATGATTATCTTTAATATAATTTTTCTTTTTGTTAACTGATAAATGTGTTAAAATATGTAAGGCAACTGGAAAGTTTTCTTTGTGCTGAACATTCACCAGACTATCAGACAGATTAAAAAAAAAGTAAGCAAAAGTCACTAATGCATTGGAAGAAAAGGAAGGTTCTCTGATTTCTCTATAAATTCTTTAACTATTTAAAAGTGCGTATTGCAGTAGCCTAGTCACTACTCTCTGTTCCCCACGAAAAGTGAAGCAGAACCTTTTGGGAGGGTGAACTCCTCTCTTGGCTAGATTGCTGTGAGACTGTGTACACTAATGGGAGCTGGTGCACGTAATATCTGTTCGTGGGTCTAGTGCCCTCCACACGTTCAAATGATACTCTGGGGATGCCAATTGCCGGTACTAGGTTTGGTTCAAAATTGGGAGACCACTCATAGGGAGCAAGGTTTGTCTGGCCAGTAGGTACTCCCTTAATGAAACGACCGAAATCTGTAGCCCTTGTTGTGGTAAGCCTCCAGTAGGCCGATCCGGTCATTAGGGAAAAAAACAAAACAAAACAAAAAAAATATTCAACAGTACAACTTATTCAATACAGCATAAGAAGATGGGTATTCGAGATAGAATACCCACAGCCCTTATTCCATTGTTTGAAGTACAGTAGACACCGGTTATAACGTACTCTCACGGGACCTAAAAAGTAGTACGTTATAGCCGAAGTACGTTATAAGCAGTACCGCCGGTAAGATTCAATATTACACAAAAAAAGAAAGTGGGCTCATAATTTCATTGTAATATGTGTTTTAAACAGGTCTGATTTTTTAAAATTTAAATCAAACAGAGAAAATTCTTTATTACTTACCATTTTTAATAAATAATCTGTTTTTTTTTTTTTTTAATGGGCAGATGCTACTTTACCGTTTTGAATATCCATAACAGCTTTTTGTAGAGTCTCTGCATCATCACTGCGGCATTCAAAAAATCGTGTTTGCGAATTTAATTATGTTTTTGCGGCATTTAATGCGTCGGGTATGTTTAGTATAGGCTCCTCTCTTTTTTCTTCACTATCATCAGAATTATAGATAGGGCTTTTCAGAAGGCATTTACATTGATGGTGGACAAATAAAAAACATGGTCCTGTTTTTAGCTCTACCTAGCAGGCGAAAAAGATAAATATCGCTCCCTTCATTCATACACAATTCATATCGCTAGAGAATCTGAAAACTGAGAACGAGTGTTTTTGAAGGTACTGAAATTTCCAAGACAAGGAAATAAAATTCTTAAGAAAAGCAAAATTTTATTTTGTTTTTGGTATAAAAAGTAGTCGAAGTACCTACTTCTGTTAAGTACGTTTTAACCGAAGTTAAATAACATTATAAATATAGGACTTCAATCGGGACCTAGCTTCTAGGTACGTTATAACCAATAGTGCGTTATATCCCAGGTTCGTTATAACCGGTGCGCACTGTAGTAGTTTGTGCATATGACGCGAATATTTTATTTTTTAGCGAGTTGGAGGGGGAAGTGTTTTCACTACACACGTTCATTAGGTTCTAACACATATTGTAAGCAAGTAATTAATTTTTATAAAACTTTACTATAAGATTGTAGTTTCAGTTTGGTTTTAGTGTTGGGAAAGGAGAACACTAAAAGCAAGCTAAGCTTTGACCCCAACCTTTAAAAAAAAGATTGGGGAGGGCAAATTTTAATGAAATTTTTAATTATATATATCATTCGAGGAACGTAGCCAGAAATTTTTCATGGGGGGGGGGTTACGACTACTTCAACTCATATATATGTATGCGTGTGTGTGATAATGTAGTGAAGAAGATGCATTTTGTATGGCAAAAAATTTCTCATGGGGGGGTTATGACCCCCCTAACCCCCCCCCCGTGGCTGCGCCCCTGTATCATTCAATTTTAAACTTGCTGCCGAAGATAAATAGAAAGCTAGATAAGAATATATATAATGAAAGTAATGAAAAACCCAGAACACCAAAAGTCAAGCAGAGTTAGGGTGGCAACCTCTCTCTACTTAACTGGTCGTGGATGAGGGACCATGTATACATGGGGATGAGGGACCATGTATACATCCCGTTAGCGTATACGCTAACGGGAGCTGGTACATGCAAGATCTATTCGTGGCTCCTACGTCCTTCTTATTGAAAGGAAACCTTTGAAAGTAACAATCCAAGTGCAGTCTCTCATTTGGAATTGGTTCAAAATTAGGAAACCCCGAGCTAAGGTCGGTTTCCTAGCGAACAACGCTCCAACAAAAGGGTGTGCCCATAATATAAAATGGCCAACACTTCTTTCCCTTGGTCGTGGTGAATGCCAAGACAGCTAGTATCCGCCATTAGAAGGAAAGAAGTAATATATTCACATAAATGAATCTATATAAATAAAGCAAGGTGGTTTGTTAATAGTTGGAGTGTTTAGGTTCATAAATATTTTGCCAACTATGCGAAAAATTCCAGAGCCGGGGATCAAACCCAGGACTACCGCTTAACGTGCGGATGCTCTAACACTGCGTAAATACGGGTTAGGACCCCTTAGAATGACTTCCACGGAGGGCATCCCCACCCATACGCCTAGATCCCCCGAGCAGATAATTAGCTGTAGTCCCACAACGCAACACTCTACCACTGAGCTACTGGTTCCTGGGTTCGATTCCAGGATCTGTAATTTTTCGCATAACATAGTTGGTAAAAAAATTGATGAACCTAAGCACTCCAACTCTTCTTAAACTATTTAAAGGTTAATAAAATTTGTGAGGTTTCTCACTTTCTAAAAATGTGTCTAAAGCAAGGTGTTTGTTTCTTTTTCTAATTGCAATTCTCGTCAAGTGATAGGCAGTTCTGTCTGTCATAGGGTTGAGATGAATGATCCCATCCCACAACTAGCAAATTTTGCACAGAGGTTCGCTAGAACAGGTTCTAACACATTTCGAACGATTTTTTCGAAATTCGATTTAGAAAGATTGTTATTTTATGTTTTATGAGAGCTCTTTGTTCTGAAAATGTAGCAACCTAATTTGCAGGTTTTTTAAGAATTTTTTACACTTTCAACGGAAATTTTCGTAAAATAATTTTAGAACCGTTTCATCTGCAATTTCGTCCATCATATCTTTTTGATATTTTGGCGTATGATGAAAAATTCGTTTCGCCTTCTTTTGAAATAAAAACGAAAAAAAAGTATAAATTAGACTTTTTACGAATTTTAGTGTAAAATAATGCATCAAATTCAATTAGCTGCTGCGTGATGCATGAATATTTTAATGCCATCATAGCAGGCAGTCATGATAGGAGTATTCGTGCTATGTTGCCACGGAAAGAATTTAATAACTTTTCATTTAAGAAACACTCGGTTTTTTCAATCATGGATTATCCAGCAATATTTTCAATACATTTAAATAGGTTAAGGTTCTTACAAATTAAAGGTTTGAATGATTTTACATTTAAAGGAAACTGTTTTCAAACGGACCACCGTGTTTTTAAATCGCAAGAGGTCTACTTCTTTGTGACGTCATGTATTTTAAAATGCGCTAGAAACAATATGCAATTTGAATGCATTTTTAAACAAACACGCTTTGAAAAACTTCCTATTTTATAAATACTTTAAAACTACGCCACGAGAGAAAATAATACAGAAAATCTATAATCCTCTCGCATCGCTTTGATTTAATGGGACTGGCATGCTTGTGTACTCCGCCGACGTGACGTCACGCTAAGAGATGACACATTGCATCAAAACTGCCAAACCTGGCAGACAATCAACTGAATTCCTTCGTAAAATTCTAAAATTGTGTATCTTTCGTAAGTCACAAAAAAATATATTAATGCTGTTCGTTCCCGCTCCTCTTTCTTCCTATGCAGACGATATTGTAAAATAAATGAGAGTACGAATAAACCAATTGAAAAAATTTACGATTATTATTACTATTAGCGGCATTTTTGTAGGTTGCTCAGATTTAAGAATTTAAATGCTTTTAACAGTGTGACAACGTTCTTTGTTTTAATGTTTAAGTTCGTTTTAAAACGTTGTATCACAAATTAAAGTGTGTTTAGCCCTACGAAAGTATGTGTATTTTACATTATACTCAATAGTAATTCTATTCTCATTTGTAAACATTATATTAGTGCAGATATTTGTTTTCGCGTGTAAGTAGTTTTATTGAATGTATTAATACATGATGTTTATATAGATTAGTCTGTTGACTTCAGTTAGGAAAAAGCACAATCACTTGTAGGTTTAATACATAGCTGAATTTGTTGAATTTCATTTGCAGAAAGTTTAAGTATACAAATTGATTCACGTACTCCGTTTAGAAGAATTTAAGTCTGGGCATGCAATAAATAATAGTTTTATATAGATTTGTGCTGAGTATTAGTATGAATTTGTTTAATTGTTTCGGGTGTAAATAATTTTACTGAATTAATGCATGTTGCAAATATAGTGTTATTTTTGAGATACCGTGTTGCCGCAGGTAGTTTACGATCATATCTCTACAAAAATGTTCGCTTCTTTCCACGCGCGCGAAGAACAGGTACGCAGCTAGTAAATAAATAAAATTGAAGGACTGCGGCGAACTTGGTAATACTATATGAAAGAGAATTATCTTATCAAATCACTTGCTCTAACAACACATATGTTACATCTGTTTCTCAGTAAATAGTATTAGGTTGTAACGAAAGTTTTCCGCCACTCCAAGTATTGCCTGCACAAGCAGTTCGCGTTGGTGTCTTTGGCAATATTTTGTAAAACGATTTTTATTATTTGAAAGAAAAGACTTCTTTTAGAGCACTGTGTTGTGAAATCCGTAAAACAATATCGTTATGATTAAGTATAAGGTTTCTGAAATGGAACTACCACGCTACCAGACTGATCCATCATTTACTCTCAGTTCTGTCGCAAAAGGTCAGCTACAGAATGACACTGAATCATGTGTACAGCTTGTTGTATCATATGACACTGTGAAGATTTGGCACCGAAAGTTCAAAAACGAGGACTAGGATATTAAAGAAGCAGAGCGCTCTGACCGGACTACTGATGCTGATGTGGCCCGACTACGAATTTGTGGAAGAAGATAAAATATTCATCCACGAGAGCTAGCTAAAAGAGTTAGACTTTAGTGTCATGTCCATTAGTGGCGCTAAGCATCGCATAAACTTGACATATAAGGTCAATAGCTGGGTACTGCGTGAGCTGACTCAAGCAAATCTGGCGGAAAACTTTCGTTACAACCTGATAAATATTAGACTTGAAAGCATAAGATGGCTCAGTATATATATAGCAAAGTTTACTTCATTAATACTTACTATAGACCTCTTAGAGTATTTTACAGTAAAATAAGATTTAAAAATATAGACATAGTCCCGCTAAAAGATGTTTGACGGTTATGGTTCTATTCTAGTTTTGATGAATATTAATTGTTTATTGTCCTTGAACTCAAAAGTCCTATTTTTTATAATTAAATATAATCTTCAAATTAAATTTAAAATTACTAAAAAAAGTGCTAAATTTTTTCAATACACTTTCATCTGCTTTCCTGATACGGGGTTCTGATAGTGGTTGAGTAGGGTTTACCACACGCACAACTTTGTGATGTTAATGATTCACCTTGTTCTGGCAAATGGATTTCAAACCCTTTTCACAACTTAATCCTTGTTGCAGCCCTGGACTGCACTGAAGAAACTTCCCAAGTGAACTCACTGAGACGTGAACGCACGTCCAAGCGAGAATGACAGTTGTAATAAGATAGCCTAACAAAGCAGAAAAATTACTTTTGCTTGCTACATGACAAGGTCGTTACATTTATATATGTATGTTGGGAATGAGGTTTGAAGAGCTCATTAAAAGACCGCAGGAAATTTATCAAGCACTGGTCGCTGTGCTACCAGTCTATAGCTGCCAAAAATGGAAAGACTGGTAGGTGGCATCGAAATAAACAGCCTCTCTCTCTCTCTGTGTGTGTGTACACAAATGACGCGCCATGGTACGATCAGGGATTCTAGCTCCATCAGAGTACACTACGGAGCTTCACCTCACTTTTGCAAGAATATCAGAAATGACATTGGATCAGACGAGATGGAGGTGTTCGTTGGTTATCCCACTAACGGCCTTATCCATCAAACACCTTACAATTACACGCGGATTAATCAAACACGTGTGTTAAAGTATGTAAGATATCTTACCTATGACTGTAACACGCGTACATGGATTAATACTCGTGTAAAGTGTTTAGTGAATAAGGCTGTAAGGTTCCAAAAGTAAAATCTCTGTTTCCTATGCGACTTGACCTTTCCTTGTTAATTACCTTTGTTCTACTTCACGTGATGTACCCCGCCCCCCCCCTCCACCATCGTCACCACTAAACGAGTCATTTCAGTGCACGCATTCCAGTATAAAATCTGTTTGTACCGGTTCTTCCTACTTTCCAAAAATTTTTAATCTCGATTGAATTCCTGTCACGTACGGGATTTCACTGAGCATTATGTAAATCGCAATCTAAAAGCGTCGTTGCAGATGTACAGGCTTTGCTAAGCAGTGTGTCATCGGGTATTAAAAAAAAAGTAATAATAGTATTTTTTGGACAGTTTTAGAGAATGCAATTTATTTATTTTTTTGCTGCCTTCATTTACAAAGGGATTTCTTTTTTCGAGAATTTTTCTGAATCACCCCCTTACCACGCGGCAAACAATATCTGTATTTGTGTAAGTAAGATCTTTAAAATTTATTTATCTGTCCGCAAAGAAGAAGGGGCTCTATTTTTGCTGAAGTAAATTCAAACAAAGCAAATTATTTTGAGTGCAACGTCATAGATTCACAAGATCGAAAATTGTTTGCCTAAATATTTTTTCTTTGGAAAATGACGTCATAATTATCCATAGGGTGTTGCTGTTGGAAGTAAAACAAAATGTTTTCTTGTTTTATTCACAATAGAGTTTTTATAATATTGATTTTGATTCAACTGAAGTTGATATTTCTTTATAAAATGACATAACAAATAGTGGGACCATGGTATAAAATATCACGTTTACCGTTTACAAATAGGTTTATCACGAAATCTTGGCTCCTTCGAATCGGCATCCCTTGAGCGATGAAGATGACAGTAAAGTATCGATTTAAGGAATTGGAAAACTTAAATGATTTCTCGAAAAATACTTTGACAGCTTCTTCGCACGGGAGACGTGCAGACATGCTGGCGTCGCGTGTGTACATCGAAAGAGATGATTATTTCTAGAGAAAGTTCCTCGGTAGTGTAACGAAGAGCCTGGAAACTTCTGACTCCCGTATCAGAATGATTAAATAGTCTAGGCATAAACATGTTGCAATATCTCGTTTTCGAATTAAAGATTTTGTAATGAATGTGTCAGTGTTAAAACGGATGAATTTGCTTACATGTCGAAACTTTTGTTTCTTGTTCCTGAAAGTATTAGGAACGTAAACATGTTTACGGTCTTCTTTACATTGGGAATAAAGGAATATACTTTGAGCGTACCTTCGGTCTTGAGCAGTTTTGAATGAGAAGGAGTTCTGTCAGGGACTAGAAAAAAATTCAAGTATGTTCTTATTAACGAAAAACACGCATCTCTTAATGCATGTTTCTGGCTAATAAAAAAGATAATCTTTTGCTCCGGAAAAACACCTGAAAATTGGTCGATATGCATACGCTAGTCATTTAGGAAAATATTCCCAAACACTATATGTTCAAGATTTTTTTTTTCCTTGAATGTTTCATAGCTCTTACCAGTTTACCGCTTATGGGAGTTATAGTACAGCTTGGGAAAGACATTCTTATTTTTTTTTCAGTCTCTAAATTTGATTAAAAATATGTTCTAAGTGGAAATATACCTTAAAAGAAAAGTCTTAAGTACTTAAGATTTAATTTTTTTTTTTTTTTTTTTTGGTGGCCTAGCCTGAAATATTAGAAGACAATGCTGGAAAACGACTCTGGGAACATAAGGGGAAGCTTCACCATTGATTATTTAAAAAGATGGCAGCGAACAGGGTAAACCTGTCAAAGACAAAGAATTCAAAAGAAAAAAGTAAGCTCATCTGCATGGAAACATTCTGCCCTCGATATTGCCGTGGTTTCCCACCATTTTTTATTCACGACTCTTGAGATTTAAAGAAATGTTCGCGATCTCCTTTCTCATCCACTATATTTGATGAATAAAACAAAAATATAAGACTGTAATATTTTTATAATTATTAATGATTAATGTCATGATTAAGATTGAATTTGCTTAACAAGTTTTATAATACTTTCCTCAATTTCTGTCAAAACCAATTTCATGCTATTTTGGACATCTATGCATTCCTGGCTTTTGTCTTTGTAATACTGACCCGGATTTTACTGGCAACTTTGCTTATAATCTGCTTAAAAAGGTCTTTTCATATTATTTTATTCTGTTTCAGACATCCAACGTGCATACAGCGACTTGTTTGAATCCACACAGCAGTCATGGCAGTGATATTGAGGGGACATTACACTTCGTTGTGTTTGTCACATCACAAATGTGATGCACATGCAATCTTTATGTGACGTCCGTCGGTGTCAAACATGTAACGTTGCAGAGACATTCCATGTATGCCCCTATGACGTTCATGACGGTCGCCATATGACGTCACAAAAACTGTCACAGGCGGCCATCTGTCTGTTGCCACAACCTCCCTGTGACGAACACGTATTGTCATATGAAGTCACAAAGTCACAGTGTGCAGACATGCTGGGACGTCAGTCTCGGATTTATGTTAAAACTTTTTAATATTATGCTTAGCGTAAAACAGTGTAAAGTGATTGCTTTTTAGATTGAAATGACGATGTTTAATTTTAGATGAATTATCACAATAAAATTTATTTTAGTTTACCCCACCTCTACATTCATTCACACTCTTGGTACTCCACAACGGCTATTATAAGGGATGGAAACCTAGAAGGGTAAAATAGACTGGTAAGGTTCTTTCAAGGTGATATGATAAACAAACTATCAATATTTAACGCTTATCTTTTTTAAATTCTTAACATTAGTTTTTAAATTTTATAACCGACGACCCCCTTAGAGTCGCGACACACCGGTTTGTAGCCACTACGCTACTGAATTCAAGCAAGTATATCCTTGAATAAAAACAACTGTAATTGAGCGAAAATTGGCTCTAAATGCTATTTTCACACTTTAAGATTTTTTTTTTTTTTTTTTTTTTTTTTTAAGTTTATGATGGATATCTAAGTTTAGCAAAAAAATTTAGGTTCATTGTAGTGAATACACTGAAGGTGAAGGGAATGGAATTTTAGGTTGTAGCTTCTCAAAGGGTTATAATACGTATAACAAATAAGGGGAGAGTAATAATAAATAAATAAAAACTAAACAGTTGATCTAAAAATTTTTGAAAGAAATTCGAAATGTACCTTCAGATGTTTCAAGAATCATGAAAAAGTGAAATAAATATATTTTTTTTGAAAAAATAATGAAATACATTTTTCAAATAGTATTTCATGTTTGCTGATATATTCTCTGTAAAAATGTGCAGTACAACTTAAAAAAAACTGATTTTACATATTTTTAACAGAATTGTTTATATTTAAATATCTGGTTAAGTTCAATGTGACTCATCATTTCTTGGAAGAACAGCGTTAATTAACTTTCAGAAATTTATATCATATTTAATTAAATTTAAAAAAGAGTATATTTAGATTAAATATTTGAAATCATTCATTCACTTCATTAATATGTATCAAGTTAGCTTGATAGTCAATAATTAATTACAGCCTAGCATGAGATTGACTTGGTCGCGTGTTTGAATCCTCATTCTGAAATGCGTGCCTGCCCCAGCAGTTCGGATTCAGCTCTAAATCCTAGATTCCATCTTAAATATCTCATAGAACATGAAACAAACTTTATCATGTGCATCTACTGCATGCTTTTGGCGGTTCAGTAGATTTTAATTCCGGTGGGTCGTCTCATTATTAAATTACACTAATTAACACAATACCAGTTATTTTGAATATTATATTTACTGAAATTTATTCAGATATGTACATGATTGATTAACTTGAAGAGGAAAGTACTTTTCCTTCAATGAGCCCTTCATAAAATAAAAGTATAGCTTCAAAGCAAACAGTCGGCGCCGGCTGGCGCTCTGCGAAAAAGAAAATCACTATTTCAATAGCACCTAAATAACATATTAGTATGTACTCTCATATGATTAATATTTTTTAGTTTATAATTTTTTAATTTTTTTTTTTTTTTTTTTTACTTGGGAGTATCTTTTCCTAAAGATTCTTAGAAGCAAATCAAATAAGCAACAATAATGTATATATTGATGTCTAATGGCTGTACCGAAGAGCTTGCTGCCAGTTCCCGCATGTTGGACTGTTTTCAAAAGTATTTTTGGTGTAAGCTATGCCGTGTTTACTCGCGTAATAGTTGCCCTCGCATAATAATCTCACCCCTGTTTTGAAAAAGAAAAAATAGTCAAAATATTTTCCCGGCATAAAAGTCGCAATCACGTACTTGTCCTTCATTTATGTATGAAAATATTTCTATAAAAAAAATGCCTCTTTTTTGTGTTCAACCGAAGAAAGGATTATTTAATATACTGAGATAATCTGGAAACATTTGATAAATTAGTAATTTTATTATAATACCAGTAATGTTTTAGCATTAGAGTGTACAATATCATGTTGTAGATTTTCCTGCATAATAGTCGCACCTAGACTTTCACCATGAAAAATTCGGGGAAATAGTGCGACTATTACGCGAGTAAACACAGGATATAAAGAAGAAGAAAATCAAAATTTTTTATCACTATCGATAGAATTTACAGTTTACTGTACCTTTAGCGGTTTATACCCATGTATTTTATTGACAGCAATTTTAAACAATTCCCGTGACTATATAGTAATCTGAAAACCTGAAAAAAAGGAGTAAAAATTCCTGCATTTTAGTTTATCCACAATATTTCTTCAGTTACGTGATCAAAGATCTAAAATCCCCCTCCCGCCCCATTTTCAGAGCGGTATTTTGATTCAAAAGTGTGGATTAAAAACACGGAAGATAAATACATAAAATGAAAATAATGAGGAAACAAATAAAGTCATTAAAAATAATATTTAAAAATTAAAATAACAACTAAAAACAATCTTTTATTTCATACTTCCCTTTTTCCTCAGATAAACCAAACACTGCAAAAAAAAAAAAAAAAAATTGTTTTCTTCAGTGAGTAATGCAATCTTTTCTGTTGAAACAAAACTTCGCTCCAATAAATTTTCAGAAGCATTTAAAATGTTTCCTTAAATTTATTGGCACGAGGCCAGCAATACTCTACAGAAAACTGAAAATTTCACAATGATACAGAACTGTCAAAACCTTTTTCTTCATTCGCCTCGTTTTCAATCCGTTGACTCACGTGTTATTTATGCAGTCGTCACTGGAATTAAATGACGATTAGCGGTGGAATGGAAATTTAAATTAAAAAGTGGGAAAAGTTTAATGGGTAAAAATTTGAACTAGTAAATTTTTTTCAATTAAAAAATCTGATGTTTACTGAATTTATTTCCATCTTTGTGAATGAAAAGAAAGTATATTATTGTAATTCCTGTTATTTCATACTAGAAGAAAAAGCCCGTTGTGGAGGAAATTACAACGGACTCTAGAAAAAACATTCGACAAAAATATGTCTACACTCAACATATTTACTCTTCGCCCACTTACAATAAATAACTTCATATTCAATTTTTATTACATACCAAAATCGAATTTCATGCTCTTCTGGATACGCGTGGAAACTTTTCGCTTTCGAACGATTTCTTTTTGTGGGAAAAGTCCCTCTTCCTGCTGAGGGAAAAAAAAATAAACTGTGTAATCTGGAAAGAACTAATTTAAACGAATTGGAATCGCATATTTCCCTCCAAAGCCTTATAAACGTGACTTCAGTATTATGTTATAGTCACTTGCAGCTCCTCATTTTTTTCGCGCAAATGGTAAACTTTTTTTACTATCGGAAATGAAATGGAGCTGAAAAATAGCGAAAAACGGCTTAAAAATGAACCCTAGAGTGCATACAGTTGCCAATTGGCTACACTCACATTTTTCCGTAATAAAAAGAAAATTTTGTAGTTTTGTCTGAAATATGCATTTAAAATAAATATAAGACCACACGGAAATAAATTTTAGTTTTTAAAAGTGTATAGTAACATTGTTTTTAGAGCAAACAAGCATGTATTCACAGCACGTGCATCCAGTTCACTGAACCAATTTTTATCAGCATTTTTGATTGCTTCTAATTTTCATTGCTAAATGAAAATGAATACAAAACTATTAAAAATAGTAGTATTACGATTAAATAATGTAGAATCAGGCTATATTACTTTCTTTTGTTTTATGAGATCTATAGAGTGGGCACTCTAATTTTTCGGATTTGAATATTTTTCATAATTTTTCTGGGAAACTACAAGCTGAAATTTTTTAAAAATATTTTTCCAAGCATAAGTAAGCCAAAACAAAGCTAAAATTTTATTTTCAGCCATTTAAAAAAAATCATGCATTGTAGGGTTAAGAAATGGGTGGATTTTCAGTAGCGTAGATTTTCATTTTTTTCAAAAATTTCAAGTGGATCGTACAAACGGTGTAGATGTTATTACGATTTTTGTGCTTAACTTTTTTATCTTTTTGGAGTAATAGCGGTAAAATTTTTACCTTCGAGTATCTGCTCGGACTTGTTAGAGAGTGAGTGCTGTAAAGATTATCTTAATTTACTTAATATCTTTAAGATTTATATCTTTTGTAGCTGGATAAGTCAATCACCGTCATTTTAAAATGCAGTTTTGATTATACGCTTTTTTAAAGAACTTCGATGCGAACCCCGTTTCGCATTTTTATGGCATACAAAGAAACCAAATCAAATTCCCTTACAGTGAGTCTTTTCGGTAATTTGAACCAAAATCTTTCGCCTTCGGTACTTAGAGGAAGTCCCTGCAACACCTGTCAAGCGTACTTGCAATTAAAAACTTATTTTTCTAACAGTTACATAACTTACGTATGATAAAATGATGTGTGTTAATAAATGTATGCTATTGGAAGTACATTAATTGCTATATTCATTTTCTTTTTGAATTATAAGCCCATTTTACAACTTATCCTTATTAGAGTAACGTGTCTCGACAACAGGAAATAAACATTTACAAACAATAAAAACCAAAATTTTCAATAAAGGACGCGGAAATCTACTTTGTTTATGTCTTCTTTCATAAAATAAAACGTATCCATCACGCGAAGCAACGTTTTAGCGCCGTGGATTGGCTTTCCCTCCTTGGCGATATTTCTCTTTCTCCCTTGGCGACATTAGAGTGCACTTCGAGCAACCCTTGCTGCTCGTAGGGGGAACCTGTCCAGAAGGCCTCGGAAGTAACAGTCGTGATCTCTCAGTCATGTTCTTGAGGAGTGCAGATGAGAATTTCCCTACAGTAGCGCTTGCGGTGAAGCCGAATTAAGAGGAATTGGAATCTGTTTATTTTCTATCTACTCTTCCGTTAAACATCGGCGAAGAGAACTCTTCGGTGGTTGCATTGATTCTCTCGTTAATCTCCGAGTACAGTGCAAATTTTGAGAGCCGTACTGGTCTACATATACTATTTCTGTGAAGTGCATTTGTGGAAGTTTGCACTTAGTTTTTTCATTGACTTGCATAATTATTATGACAGTCGACTGAGATGAAAATATAAGATGTAATCTATTTTATCGTTGACAAGGAAAATTATTCGATTTTGAGAAATTAATATTTATCTTCGAGTGTTGCTTGGAAAAGCATGCTATAATTTATTCACTAAAATATTGGTAGTTTAAGTTCCTATAGAAATATTTATATTATATTATGGAAGTTTCTACTTTAAGTGTGAATGAAGTTGAAAATGAAGGCAAACAAACCAAAGCTGTTGCTGTAGAAGACATAGATCCCGCCAACTGTATAAAGAGTTGGCCCGTACCGTTGCCTATTCCTATGAAAGCATTGTACATCAAAGGCACCAGGCGAATACGACGCAAACCATACCGTTTTAAATACTCTTCCATGAAAAACTGGTTCATTCCATTAGACGGCCCCATGTCGATGGATCACATTCATTTTCTGTTGGATTGTTTTGTGGTGTCGGCTGGCCCCGGTCCACTACAGCTGGGACGTTATCACCCACAGTCCGACCCGGAGGCTTTTGTGAGGAGAGAGGAACCAGAAGATACCTGGAGTCTCAACAGCGAGGAGGAGGAGGATTTTTGGGTTAAAGTCGGAGTACCGAACCATAAAGATTCCCCTTCTCTTAGAGATGCTGGTACATCTTCGCTCCCACTCAACTGGGCAGTGGATGAATTCCCAGCTCTTCAAGAAAGCTACGCCCTTGCTGCACGTCCAACAAATGCTGTCACCAAAGTTGTACCACGACCCACGTACATCCAGCCTGAGTTCATGACTCCAGATGATGTCATCGCGCGGGAGCTGTCTGAAATGAGACTGGTCCTGGAGAGACTGTTGGACAATCACGAAATTGCCGACTGGGAGCATCCCCATGAACTCAGAAACATCCTCGATCTGTTGCCAGAAGATGTCTCCCCCAAAGAGCCATCTCCCCACTATCCCGTGGGAGAATGGGAGTTCGATGTCTGTGGCATTTGCTTTGATGCCCAATGGCTCTACCGTAGAGCCTGCTGCCAGTTTCCCGCATGTTCGACCTGTCTTCAAAAGTATTTTTCGTGTAAGATAGATGATGGTCAGGTGAAAATTGAATGCTGCAACACTCCTTGTAACTCCTATGTCCATAGAGACGAGATTTCGGCCAAGCTAACTGTTGCAGACAAAGAGAAATTTCACAAACTGCTTGTATTGGCAAACCAGGATGCGAACACAAAAACATGCCCCCGCTGCAGCCATATCACAAAGATCTCAAACAAACCAAAGAATGCTAATCAAAAGTTTCCATGGTAAGTTCTCCTATTTGCATTCTAGAATTTAAATTTTTTAAAGTATTGTCGATTCTGATACCATATGCTATTTAATATATCCAGGGACGTATTCAGGAAAAATTTTTGAAAGGGGCGAAACGGTGGAAAAAACAGAATTTTTTTATCATTTGGTTGACAAAAACCAAAATTTCGGGAGGGTCCACACCTCCTGGACACCTATACCTTAAATACGTCCTTGGATATATCTGTAGAACGTTGTCTCACCAGATGACAGTTGTGAAATTAGTAAAGTTTTAATATTTAAAACAAAAATACTCTTTTCTAATTTACATGCAGTGTTTACTTGCGCAATAGTCGCCCTCGCATAATAGTCGCACTTCTGTTTTGAAGCAGAAAAAATCATCAAAATATTTTTCCCGCATAAAAATCGCAGTCACGTATTTGACTTTCATTTATGCCTATAAAAATATTACTATAAAAAGAAAAATGCCTTTTTTTTTGTGTGCAACTGAAGAAAACATTGTTTAATGTACGGCAGATAATCTGGAAATATTTGGTAAATTAATAATTTTATTATAATACCAGTAAGGTTTAGGATTAGAATGTACAAAATTATAATAATTTTAATATAATAGCAGTATTTTTTAGGATTAAAGTGAACAAAATTATGTTGTAGATTTCCCTCCATAATAGTCGCCCCTCGCACTTAGACTTTGAACATGAAAAATTGGGGGGAAAGTGCGACTACTACGCGAGTAAACACACTAACTCTGTAACAGTTTTACCCATTCCTAAACATTTTTTTAATGAAACATCCTTTTATTCTTATGAGATTTTATTTTTAAAAGTTTCTGCAATTCAGAGTTATGAGGTATTACTTAAGAGAAAATATTCCAATATTAAGATTTTAAAGTATTTTTAATATATTATACTCACAAGAAATTCAATCGGAGAACACGTTACTACTTTTCCTCTCTGAATGATAAAGTCTCTTACCTACTCGCTTGAAATGAAATGTATATTACAAAAGTGATTCATACTATAGATAAATTATTGTTTAATGCGTACACTCAGTCTGTCATTAACTGACCGTCTCTATATTTTTAGAGTATCATTTACTGAACTGCATTTTTCTCCTTTTTTAAATTTACGATGTATTTTTAAAAAGCATTTGAAAACAACATGAAAAGCATGTAAACGCTTTCCCTTCACAGAGGCTTCTGCATAACTGATAAGCATCGCATCACATGAAATATTTTACTGAACATCAAATTCTACCAAAAATGATACAATCATGCTATTTTTTTTTAAATATCGGACATTTGACCATCAGTCATTCGCCAATACTGGTCTCTTTATTATGGAGGCACTTAACAGGTAGACCAGCATTGCCAACGATATCCAAGCCTACTCAAGGAATCGAACCCGGACCCGCGGTGTGGTAGAATGGTTCTCTAGCCACTACACAACCCGGGAGGCAATCATACTTGTTTATTACTGCATATGTCACTTTTATTGATGTGTGCTAGATTTTAGACAGCAGCATATTTTTTATTTGACCCTACTAATACTAGTACATTTCTTGCTTTACTGGTAGAAAATATTATTTAATTATTTTTTGACTTTCGAGCCAAAAACCAACACACTTTTAAAAAATGTTCTTTGAAGTTCGGTAAGAGTTCACTGTGTGTATAATGATATCACTCAGTGAAATCTTGTATTTTTTGCAAAATGTTAGGATACCAATGTTACAGTCGCATTTGTTATCGCTTTCAAAGCTCAAGCACAGTTTGGACAGCATGGCAAATTTTGAGCGTTGAAAAACGCACAAAAATTTCCGGGTTGAAAATGACACATCTTTCGGTATTTTCCTAAGTTAATGATATTCTAAAGATAAATACATCAGAATTTTGTCACAAAATTCTACTTACTAGACTATCAGAATAAAGCTGTCACGTTTCATCAAGATGTTATCGCTTTCTAAGTATACTCATCTTTTGAATAGCAACGGGCTGAATCAATATATTTGCTTGAAACTTAAAGCATGTGACAGGCTTTTCTAGAAGTTGTGCCACCTTGTATTTCTGTATTTTTCAAAAGATCCAGGTCCTGATTTGTTCTCGAGATCCGAAAGTACAGCCATAAATTCATGTTTCTTTTTATTGTTGAGATTTGGCAGTATAATCGAACATTAAAAATTACTGTTAGAGAACAATTGATAGCATTGCTATTGCTGCAATTCCAAAAAATTGAAAAAGAAAACATCGATGTAATTCCTGAGGATAGTTATAATATACTACGTTTATTTATGCGCAGTCGATTGTAACAGTATTGTGAAACAATATATATATATATCTTATCCGGTGGTCGTAATACTCGTTAAAAGAACAATCATCTTAAAAGAGACAGTTTTAAACATATTTACTGTGATTAACTTAACTGCTTAGTTTATTTTCCTTTGCTTCAACTTTATCAATATTATTGTAGTTAAATTAATTTTCTGTGTAAGAACAAGATCACATTGAGTAATGGTCAATCATGACTCTGAATAAGAAGGAACGTGCATTGTTAGTGAAGATATTCTATCAGAATTGTAGCAATTATTCAGCTACTCTGAAAGAATACCGGCGTATGAAACGATTAAGAAGAGGTCCAATGAGTATCAGTGAGAATAAATAATGGTTTAATTGTTTTCCAAAGCGTCTTTATGAATTGTTTAATTTGTGATCTTAATTTACGTAAATTTTTGATTACATGTTACTGTAAAAATTTAATT